>VDFB02391977.1:0-30715 GCA_007258455.2 Sequoia sempervirens | reverse complement strand
TAGCTTGGAATTGACACACATCCAGATTGTTAGGTACTGTAGTTGATACAAGAGCTTGTTCAAGAACCTCTTTGTGTGATGGGGAAATCTTCAAAAGTTCTAAGATTGATATTTGTGCCGGTATTTTCTGCAATTGATCGATGAGATTATATTGATTGGAGGGGGGATCCACTGATGGGGATGATATTGATGCTCCTTTCAATATAACTTTGGCTTGTGCCCTTGTTGTGGCATTAACCGGTTGGTACTCTTGTTTCCCTTTGAGTGTGACTACATTGATTTGGTTTTCGGATTTGTCCATATGTTGTACCAAATTGGTAGATGTAATGTCGTTGTTCTGATTGATTTGATTGCATAACTCTTCATCCTCTTTGGCAGCAGAAAAACAAAGGATTGTTGCGTCATAAACATAACCAACGTTCTTACCTTTGGTGTTTGCGGAAGAAGATTCTCCCTTCTGATAATTGGTTAGAGGATTTTTGAATGTTGTATGATCTTTGTTTGTTTGAGGGCCCTCTACGAATACTTTCTTTTGATCTATGAGGTCTTGTACCGCATGTTTTAATTGCCAACAATTTTCAGTCATGTGACCTTTATTTTGATGATAGTGACAGTAATGTAAGTCATTCCACCATGATGGTTTGACTTGAGGGTCCCAATTTCTAGCCTCTTGTACTTGAATGAGTTTTTCGTTTAAAAGTTCTTTGAGGACTGATTCCAATGATTGTCCTAACGGTGTGAATTTTCTTTTATTGGAGGATCGTTGGAATGATTGGGTTTTCGTTTCTCCACTGTTATGATTATTTCCTTGATCACTACTTTGTTTGACATTAAAACCATTGTTTTGTTTGTTTGTAGTAGTTGGTGTCAAGGTGAATACTGGTTTAGGTGTATGTGTATCGATCATGGTATCAGTATTCTTGTTCTTTTGCCAAAATCTTGGCTTTTCGTTGTTGTTGTTAGAGGAATGGTTATTGTTTGAACCTTCAGTGAAATGTTTGATTGTTCCTCTTTTGATTAGAGCCTCTTCGATTTTGAGCCCCTTTTCGATAACTTGTTCAAATGTGGATGGACATTGTAAGTCGAATCTATAATTCATGTCTTCTACTAAGTTATCAATGAACATCTCTATCTTCTCCTCTTCAGGAATAGATCTAGGGTATTTAGCAAATAGCCTTCTCCATCGCTGGAGAAAGGAAAGAAATTTTTCACCCTTTGCTTGTTTGGTGTTGTAAAGTTCTTTTAAGGTTACCCCATGTTGGATGTTGAATGAGAAGTGTGTTATGAACCTATTGATTAATTCCTCAAAGGATTGAATCCTAGGTTCTAATTTAGAAAACCACTCCATGCAAGTGTTTCCTAGGCTCCTTGGAAATAATCGTAGTAGGTAAGAGTCCTCGTGTGCGAACTCTATGCTCATGGATCGAAATTCTCGTACGTGATCAAATGGATTGGTTCTTCCATTATACTTGTTGTATGTTGGGTACTCACAATACCTTGGAAATGGTATCATGTTAATGCTTGAGTCAAATGGATAAGGGCAAATGTCTTGTAATAGATATCTCTTTGTTGGCCCTTGTTGGATATTTTGAAATTGTAATTGCAATTGTTGGATTTGTCTTGTTAAAGCATCTATTTGATTTGGATTTTCTATACTAGTTGAGTTAGGTGTGGCTATTTCCTTGAGTTGATTGACATCAAAGTCTTTAGGAAGTTTAGCACCTTTGTCAGCTAATAGGAGAAGATACTTTTCCATGTCTTGCTCTAGCATCTTTTCCATAAATTTATGGAAATGAGGGTCTTGTTGAACTTTCTCGATTTCCTTTGCAGTTATTTCTTTCTCATGTGAGTTAATAAGAGGATCAGTGTTGCTATATCGTCCCTAAGGGTTTTTTTCAGCCATGGCTGCTATTCTTTCATTTTCTTGTTCTTGTTGTTTTTGATATGCTGCTCGTGTGAAAATAGGCATACAAATGTTTAAAGTTTACTCTAGACTTTGATCTTGGATTTGATTGGATAAGTGCCAAGGTTGTTGTTTTAAAATCTGATTTCGTCTTATCTAGTTTCGTGATGAAAGGATGATAGAATCCTTGATGGGGAAACTTTGACAGAAAAACTCAAATTTTGGTGAAAATGACACTATGCAAGATGCTGCAAGATCTAGGTGTAGGGGTAAAGCTTTTTTCTTTTGCGTGACTTAAGTGTTCTGGACTGTGAAAAAAAAGTTTTGAACTGATGGAAACCTTGTATTCGATATGGGCAAGCTCACAAAATGTCCTATTAACTCTCTGTTTTTCGGGTTTTATGGCGCGCTAAAACAGATACCGGGCGCGCTGAAACAGAGACTGAGCGTGCTGAAACAGATACCGGGCGCGCTGAAACAGAGACCGGGCGCGCTGAAACAGCTACCGGGCGCGCTGAAACAGAGACTGGAAGCGCTAAAATAGAGACCAGGCGCGCTAAAACAGAGACCAAGAGCGCTAAAACAGAGACTGGGTGCGCTAAAACAGAGACTGGGCGCGCTAAAACAGATACTAGGCGTGCTAAAACTATGACCTTAAGATTTTTAAGACAGAAAAACTATCTTATTCTGTGAAACTCACTTGGTCTTGTATCATATTGGATGGCTGGTTGTGGAATGTATTCTGGATGAATTCTCTGACTATGATTGTGGTGTTTCCTAAGAGCTCTTCTTTGGAAATATGCTTGTGAATCTAAGGGAGCTACAGCGTAGTCGTCTGTATAACCTCTAGAGAAATCGTGATACCTATGAATAAAAGTTATATGTTGGAGTAGAACTTTCCTGCTTTGATACAGAAATCTTTGTTTTCTTAGGAGTTGTTTGTATGCAAGTGTTCTCTTTGGTTTTCGGATTCGTTTGGCAAGAGATCTCTTGACAAACTTGGTGGATACCCAATCTCGAATCATGAGAAATCCACAAGTGTTTTAAGGATTTTGTGATGATCTTATCTGAGTTTGATGATAGAAAACACAGCAATCAAGAATAGAATGGTTGTATTTAAAATCCTAGAATCTAAACAAGTAGTGTATGTTCTTAAGAATCAATGATTCTTCTTGATTTTCACTGGTTTGATAACAAGATAAGACAATTCAAACAGACTCACTCCTAGAGACAAAAGGTCATTGTTATATACTCGAACGGCCCACAGCTTGGAATTGCGTCGACTCACACAGCCATGTCACCCCCTAGAGGGCGCCCGTGTTTTTGTCTTTTCCAGGTGCGTACTCAGAGTGACGGAAGTGGATACCGGATCCCCTGAGCAAACAGTCCTTGGCATTATATGGTGAGTGCTTGAGGGTAGATTCTTCCCCGCCCCTGCACCGCCGAGTATTACAATGTTTGGAAACTGACAGGCGTGCTTCTATTTCTAGGTTCTTAGATAGGGTTTCCGTTCGGAGCGGCAAATGGATAAACTCCCTCGAGAGACCTCCCAATCTTTAAAACAAAGATTTTGGGGATGGTTATCCTGCGCACTTCCGTTGAAAGAGGGTTTCCCCAAATTCACATAAATTTTAAAGTGGGTTGGAATACCATGGCTTTTGGCTGTCCCCACTCAGGTCGTTCCCGTAGGGTGAGTACTTTTTCCCACTACGGCAGGCCTGTCTAAAGGTTTTAAGAAAGCATAAAATTGCATAAAGTAAATGGTGAGTCTGGTATTCTGATGCACCCAGTTAAGGGGAGAGCATAAACCTATCACCCAATCACAGCAAAATGTTGTTCTTTTTAAACCCAAAAGACAAATGATTTACTTCTAATGGAGATATTGCTCCATGACAAGCAAGATGTTCAATTTTAAAACCTCAAAAAGAAGTGTGATGTTTCTATCCTAGGATTGGTAAATTTTACTCCATTTCTATCCTATGATTGGTAAATTTTAACCATTTCTATCCTAGGATTGGTAAATTTTAACCAAATAGAAAAGACAGAAATAAAAACTGGCCGCGGACGCGTCGGATCCAGATGAAAGAAATGCTTTTAAAGAAGAAAAAGTGGCGCGCTGGAACAGAAACCAGGCGCGCTGTAACAGTAATCGAGCGCGCTGGAACAGAAACCCGGCGCGCTGGAACAGTAACCGGGCGCGCTGGAATAGGAACCCGGCGCGCTAAAACAGAATCCCGGCGCGCTGCAAAAACTCTCGATCCCGCGAAAACTTTCACGCCGATACCTGTACGACAAGATTTTCAAAAAGTTAGCAAAATACGGGGTATTGCCCCATGGTGGGTGCCATTTTGTAAGCGGTAGAAGGGGAAAAGCGAATTAAACAATGCATCTACGCTTCTAAATAAGATATTGCATCTAAGATTAAGGAATTTAAGCTAAATTAAACTACAAAATCTACAGAAATTTATCCTATTGCTCTCTAACTCTAAAGACTTCTCTAATTTACTTAGCTCTCAGATTCGTAAGCTAATTAAACTATTAAGTGACACTTAGAGAATGAGAATTAAGCTATTGTGAGTCTATAATGCAACTAAGATGATTCTACAATGAGAATTAAACTACTGTAAACAGCCATGATTAAAACTATGAAATGCTGAAGAAAGCTTGATGGATTGATCCTAAAACTTGATTGCTGGAATGCTTGAATGTTTGGAAACCTGCAGAGTAAAATTGCATAAGTTAGGATCCTTTTTGTGTAGCCCAAGAGCTGTATTTATAGCTTTCACGGCAGCACAATTGCACAGGAAACCGGGATGAGGGGCTGTGATTTCTTCTGGAGAATCTAAAGGTTTGGGATGAGAAGAAGGAGCTGATCATGGAGAATGGTTTCTCCCCATGAAAACACCAGGCAAGATAGGAGGGAAGGTGGGTGGAAGGTTGTTGAGAGAACTTCCTGCAAATTTTTCCTGAAGCTTTCCCGTGAATGGCAGTGCCATTAATTTGATTGGTGAGAAATAAATATTTATTGGTGAGTGAATAGTGCAAATTTTATACATAAATTTAAATAATTTAATTTATTTAAATTTAGCAAAAAAAGAGGAATAAATAATTTAATAAATCAAACTATAGAGTTTGTTTTATTAAATTAAAAGGAGAATGATAATTAAATAAAAGATTTTTAGCAATCTTTATTTAATTAAGAAGAAATGTGATTTTAAATAACACAAATTGTGTATTTAATTTTAAGATAGAAGAAATAATGATAATAATTAAATAAAACAAAGTTTTTAATTTTGTTTATTTAATTAAGAGAGAATTAATGTGATAAAATGATAATAATTAAATAAAACAAAGTTTTTAATTTTGTTTATTTAATTAGGAGAGAAAAAATAGAAGAATTAATAAATGAACTTAATATAAATAAATATTTCTATTTATTTACTAAGTAGAAGAATTTAAGATTAGTTAATCAAATAAGGCGTATTCGATTAATTGGATTCTCCGGACCATTTTTAGGTGTCTACAGTATGTAATAATTCTTCGTGTTTCTCAGTTCTGTGGATTCCTTCTATGAAGATTTATTAGCATGGAAAGCTTGAGGAGATCTGAAGGAGTCGGTTGATGATTGATCCTTTGGTGAGTAGAATTCCTTGCTCTTTTTTGTTTTAAGAGACAAAATGCAGCATGAAGGATGTTGATGTGGAGAAACTGGAGTTGATCATATTGTAATGATGTGGTATGAGGCTCCTAGTTGATAGTGAATAATCCTGATGCAAGGGGTGTGATTTTATGCTTGTGGTTATGTTGCATCAAAGTTATTCATACTGGGTGTCTATGTGAAAGGCTCCCTGATGATATGGAGAAGCTTGGGTTGTTATTCAGCCATGGAGTATTGTGCTTGTGCTGGGTGCTTTGTCCTGGTATTGAAGGTGTTGTTCTCTGTTACCCTGATTGCATGTAGGCTATGAAGTTGATATTTGGGTGGTATGGAAACTTATGAATAGCTTAAATCTCTTGTATGCATGTGCATGTTGGTGGTTATGGAATTGGTCTAGAATGGGCCTGAAGTTCCTGTACTACTTGTTCCTTTTAAGGATGCCTTGTACTTGCATGGCTTAGATTCATGTTCTTTGGATTTGAAGGGGTTTTATAAAATTTCATTTAAAGAATTTATGGTTATGCATATTCATGTTATTCCATTTTTTTGGTTAACTATGATGGTTGTATGTAGACTTTTGATTCATCTAGACATGCGGTGGATATGGGTGTGCATGGGTATTTTATAAACATAGTGATTTTGCAGGTTTTACACGGTAAAAAAAACTTGTGGTTTTGTGGAGCTGCTAGTAAAATAATTTCTAGACCTTGGCTTGTGGGGTGTTACTGGATGAGATAGTTGTAGTTTTGCATGCATGCTTCATGCATGGTGAAAGGAGGTTAGGCTTCTTCTCTGCATGGGAGTGTTGGTAAGTGTATAGTCACTCAATTTTTCTATGGTGGTGCTTAATGGATTCCCTTGACTATGGTACTCGTTGTGGACATGATTGGAAAATCAGATTTAAACTTGATCTGGTGTTTGAGTCAAGTTTTCTACATTATTATTCTCCTTGAGATCTCAATTTTGTAGTTTCTAGTGTGATGATGGGTTTGCATGTTTCATTGATTGAATCTATGGGTTGAGAAATGTTTTGGGATGTCTTTACCTACATGTTTGTTGTGGGACAACTCAGAAGTTGACTATCAATATCCATGAGGTTTGGTTCTATGATGGTGTAGATCTATTAGTTGGCCTTGTCTGTGGTCACTTGTGCATTGGTGTGGTTGCTTCAGGATGAGAGGATGGATGATGTAGAGTACCTGAATAGTCGGCTATGGGGACTTGTAGCATGTGTATCATGATGTCATGGATAACTTGGGTACTTTGGTTTGTGTTTTCTTTTGACAGTGATGGTTTTGTTTGATGTTGTTGAGTGGACTTGAAGGTTTTTTAGATTAGCAGATGTTTGGTCATGATGCTTGGAGATCTCAGGTGTCACAATTCAGTGGGAGCTTTAGTAGTGACTATGGATTCATCACTTGGTGGTGAATGATCTTCTTTAGTGTTGCAGATGTTACTAGGAGGGACTCTTAGACCCTGTTGCTGTAGAAGGGTTCTTTCGCATTTGCATGGGAGCTATTTGAGGATGTGTAACATCTTGGAACCATGGAGGACATTTGGAGTCTTTGGCTAAGGTGTTGGTGGTGCTTGATAGATGATGTTGGTTTAGAGTTGTTTCATTTCATGTTATACTCTTGCTTGTGCATTAGAGTTTTGGCATGAGGCATTGCTCTTAAGACCATGGTAAGGTCACTTGGAGCGTGGTATCTCCTAATGGGGATGGTAAGATCATGATGTCATGATAAGTTCTTGATTCAAATGTTTGGAGCTTTGATAGTCGTCTAGATATTCTCTGTGTTTTGGGTGCATTGGTCATATGCTTGAGAAATTTATGATAATGCAGTGATGCAAATTGGAGTTTAGTATGAAATGATTGTTTGCAGGTGCTCATGGATACATGGAGAATAAGGTGAGGCTATAATTCTCTTGAGATGATAGAAGTGTTGTTGATGGTTACTCTTAATGAAGATTTCAACAAAAAGTCTAAGGAGCCTACACCTTGGTTGGACGTGAGTTCAATAGAGACAAATGAGGAGATTGGTCTTGGATGAGTCATGGTGGCTTGTATATCTTGGAGGAGCATTCTCATTCCGTACTCTTGGTCTACTCGACAGTGAAGTCTATTTGAGAGGTATTTTCCCATTATATCTTTCAGATGTGTTTTATGCTTTCTTTCATGATATGGATCTTGAGCTGCTGTTTAATGGTTTTGGAGGATTCATAGTGAAATATGGACAACATGGTTATCTCCTTGTGAATTTGAGTTTATGATATCTTCTGTTGATAAGAACAGTTAGGAGATGCTTTATGGGTTTTTTTTCCTTAGATGGGAAATGGAGTGGTTTGATCTTGTTTGAAAGGCTTACATCCATATTGATTACTTGATATATACATGTTATGTTTGATCTTGGGGATTGAATGGTTGGGTGGTATTATTATGTTCTCTTTGGGGTATTATGAAGGAGATCATACTTGTCACAACTGGCATTTAGAGGTGTATGTAGGAGGATGTTCTACAGGTATATGATGTGCAGTGTTTCTCTCTTTGGTCTAGGTTATCTTCCTAGAGGTTTGATTTCATATTACATTGGTTTTTGATTTGGTTGGAGTTGTTGTTTTCACTCAAGTTCTTGGGTGGTAGCTTGGAGGTTCTTTATCTCTTTCCTGTGTTGGGTGTGAAGAACTTGGGAGAGCTATGAAGACTGGTGGTGAGAATTGTTCTTGTAGGTTATTAATTTACAAATTGTGCATATAATTGTGGATGTTTCCTTGGTACTACATGGTTACACTTTCTATGTTATGCTATTGGTAGAATTTTTATGCCTTTGATCTTTTAGATTTGGCATTACCCATGTAATGGGAGTTCTTGGATGTTTTTTGTCTTCTTCGACTAGTTGGCGCATGGGGCTTATTTTTGCTGTTGATGGGATGGCTATGTAAGTGGCATGAGTTTTCTAATATGGATACCTTGAGGGTATGAGATATTGGATGGTTAGCACATGCTGTGGGTGCTATTTTTAGTCACGTGGGTTGATTAGTTGGATGGGAGCAGTCAGTTTTCTGGTTGTTGTTCTGGCTGGTGTTCTATCTTGTTTTTGGAGAATGGCCTCACGATTATGTTCTATATGGGGATTTGAAGTTGGTAATTCTGTACAAGCTATAAGCATAGTGGAGTGGTGGTAGTGAGCCATAATCATTGCTATAAGTTGGTCCTGGAGATGGTTTTCTTTTAGACTGGTGCATATACACCATGGCGAGTTTCTTTCCTTTGGAGGATGGCTAGAATAGTTGCCAGAGATGGTGAACATTTTGAATGTTGTTGCATATGTCTTGGAGATAGGGACTTCAATCTTTGATTGGGAGAAGCTAATAAGTTCTTCATCAAGTTGGAGCATGTTAGGATTTGTGCCTCAAATAATTGGCTTGATATACTCCTTAAAGTCTTGTTTCTATCTCTTATTGACCTGACTTCCTCATATCAACAGGACCTTGTTCTTAGTCCCCCTGATGCTCCGATGACCTCCATGGTTTCGCGCTAATAGTTTCCTCTGCCATTGTGTTCTATCAGTGAGAGTTAGTCATGTCGGAAAGAGTCTCCAAGAATTCTCCGTGATAGCTCGATGTCTTTCCTTGGTCACTCATCGGTAGGACTTCATGTCATTAGTGGGACTCTGTCTTGAGTTCCCTCGATGGTTTGATGGAGTAGTGACTTGTATGGTGGTAAAGACTTGTCGGTGGGAGATGTCATCATCGATGGGTGTCTATGAGTTGTCACATTGATAGCCCGATACATAACATTAGATCCTCATCGATGGGAAGTTGTGTCTTCGACAAGACATTGAAGCTTGCCCCACCAATGGAACATGGAGTGGTTTGTCGATAAGAGATGCTGGTATCAGTGGAACCTTTGTGAGTGTCCCTCTTATAGGTCGATGGTGTAGATAGTGTATGGTGCGTCAGTGTGACTCAGTGGTATTGCCAAGACTTCATGTTGGGTTTCATCGATGGAATGATGGAGTGGTGAACATATTGAAAACTCTTGTCGTTGGGACAATGCTTCATCGACAGGACTCTGAAGGTGGTTCCCCCGATGGACCAATGAATCTCATTGATGGGACTCATGGAATTCGGTGGGACTCTTGAGCTTGTCTCATCGATGATCCGATAGACATGGAGATGCAATGTGAACATTGATGGGAGACTAATTGGTGTCCCCTCGATATGACGATTGCTGACTCGGTGACTTGTGTGGAATGTCTCGGTGGGACCCGATGGATGATGAGGTATAAAACAATGATTGGATAGAACCTATCAACGGTTGGATCGATAATTGGGAATCAGTTGGTTTTCCTAGTCATCCTAGAACCATTCGATAAAATGAGTGTTGCATTAACATTGAAGTTTAGTGTGCCATGATGGGAGAAGGAAAAATGTAGAGAGAAGGAGGGAGAAGAAGTATCTAAATTGTATGCTGTGTTAGAGTATTGTAACAGTGTGAGGATTCTAAATGGTTATGTTGTTTGTATTCTCCAGATGGAACAAGATGAAAAATCCTGTAAAGGCTATGAGCCTGACATTGCATTGTAACTTTGTTTGTTGTTGAATAATACAGTGGCTCGATCATTTTGGAGTGTGGGGTTTTTATCCAAAAGGGTTTTCTCCACATAAATCTGTGTGTCCATATATTTTGTCTTTCGTATTGGTTAATTAAGAAAATTGAATATGTTTGATGCATGTTGTTGAAAATGGTTGAATTTGCATGAGCTTTTCTCAAGAGGGTTAATGTGGGAAATCAACTATGCCTATTTCTACTTTGTGGCATAGTAGTATGTGTCTTTGAAGTAAATTAATGGTTTTGAAATAACTAAAGGAACTATTGATCTTAGATGTTCATTCTGAGATGACCGATGATTTCCCTACACATTGTGGCTTTAGGGAGATTGAATCCTTCATCCTTAGGTGTCTTAAGGAGGTTTTCACCTTCAAATGCATCCTTTTTTTTATATTTTCTTGATCTGAAAGTGCCACATTGTGGTTTTCTCTTGGGGATCTCATTATGATTTTTAAATTCATCATTTTGCAACTAAAGGATTCAATCATGCCCCCAAATTACACTTGGGTATCAAGTTCAATTTCAAAAATTTCTTTGTGATCTCCAAAAGGAATGTCATCTTTGAGTCCCATGAGTTCTATGATAGCCTCATCACTTTTTAATGAATCAAGAATTGATGCTTGTTGTTGGTCCCAGTCTATGAGTTGAGGATAGATAAGTTCAAGTTTATTGTCCTGGATGAGAGATGTGAAGGATATAGTGGTGATAGTATATATTGAGGCATTTTCAAAAAAATATGTTATACACATGGGTAAGTCTTTGATATTTTCATCATCAGATGGGTTAGACCAAGAAGAAGCTTCATGATTTAAGCCAAGTCCACTGGTACTTGTATATCCCATGTTTTTTATCAATAGAGAACCTTTGTTGTTTGTATCAACAGGAAGAGGAGATTCCTCTTGTTCCTCTTGGTATACCCATTTAGAAATATCCCCTTTGTATGTGACCTCTGCATTTAATTCTCCCCCTCTTGTGAAGATAGTTGGTTTAAATTTGAGGATTTCAGTCACTTTCTCAATATGGTGGGGTTTTCCATATGATTTGGGAGAAATTGGTAGTTTTCCCACATAGAAGGTCTCCTTGAGGTTGTAGTCACCACAACCATTATCATTTATTTGCACTTTCATTTATGGGATTGTTTGCTGTATCTTTGATGTAGAAGCAAATGTTGTTTCATCAACATAGGAGGATGAAAGTAGAACTATATCATTGTTTGGAACTTGGAGAAATGTGTGATATTTTTCTTCCATACTTTTACAATAGTAAAAGGGTTCATGGTCACCATGAATGGTAACTTCTTTATCATTGTATGGAAACTTTATGCACTGATGATAGGTAGATGCTACAATCTATATAGAATGGATCCATGGGAAACCCAAAAGGATGTTATATGACAAGTCAAGGTCCAAGACTTGGCATGTTGTCTCTACTATTGTGGGACCCACTTGTATAGGAAGCTTGATTGTTCCTTCTGAATCTCGTTCATTATCATCATAAGCTCTAATGGTGATTCCTTTTTATCTTTCAATTACTTCCTTGGAGTAACTCAAGTGTTTGACCAATTGAAGGGTAGAAATGTTCAAGCCCACACCTCCATCTATCAAGACTCTTTTCTCTTTGTGTTTGTGAACATATACTTCAAGATGTAATGCTCGATTATGAAATGATTGGGATGGAAGGTCTTTCTTTGTGAATACTAGGCGGTGAGTGGATTCAATATGCCCCACCATGGCTTGGAATTGTTTGGTGTCTATTTAATTAGGTAAAACTAAGGATAAAAGAGCTTTGTCTAATGTTTCTATGTGTGGGTGAAATCCTCAAGATCTCTAGAATGGAGATTTGGGCTGGTATCTTCTTTAGATGTTTGATTAAGCTATAATTGGTAGGATTAGATTTTGATAGACCTCTTATTGTTGTAGGGGCTCCTTGAATGGTTACTTTCCCTCTTCATGTGGTGACTCCACACTCAGGATTTGGTCCCTCGATAGTAACAACAAATATATGATTATCATCAAATTGTATAGTACCCACAACATTATCATAATTTAGATTAATATTATTGTAGGTTTTAGCTTTTCCTACATCATTTCCTTTACCATGGTTTGGCATAATATTCTTGTATATTTCCAAGTCATTATTTCTAGAGTTTTTTAGGTTAATGGTCGATGTTTACCTCACCATAATCTCGATGAGATCTTGGATAATGCTCTTGAGTTTCATGTAGTTTGAATTTTTATGGCCTTTTGTGTGATGATATTCATTGTACCATTAAGGTTTGAATTGCGACTCTTCATACTGTCTAAATTGAGGAAGTTTTATTAAGTGATTTTGAAAAAACTTACGCAAGATCATTTCAATAGGTTCTCCCAATGGAGTGTATTTTCATCTTGGTGGATAATTTTTTTGTCTTTGTGGTGGTGGCGCCCTTGGCAGATTAGTGTTTTAGACAATTTTTTGATTTTTTGTTGTGTGTTTGATTGAGATGGAGTATTTATCACAAATTTTTGTCCACCACACTGTCATTTATCACAAAGGTTTGTCACTTGAACTAGACAGTTGGTGATTGTCCTTATAGATTTGTACTACTCCTTTAGTAATGAGTGCCATCTCAATGTTAAGCCCTTTTGAGATAAATTCTTCAAAGGTTGTAACACATTGCATGTGTAATTG
Organism: Sequoia sempervirens; assembly: GCA_007258455.2. Taxonomy (NCBI): domain Eukaryota; kingdom Viridiplantae; phylum Streptophyta; class Pinopsida; order Cupressales; family Cupressaceae; genus Sequoia; species Sequoia sempervirens. Next base: position 17,872 of record VDFB02391977.1, on the reverse strand, counting down.
GAAGGCAAGATCTATGTTTAGATTACTTGTAATGGTCTCTACTTTTTTTTTTCGAGCATTGGCCATTTATACTTGCTTGCCTTGTGTCTCCATATTTGTAGGAAAGAGGAAAGGATTCTTTGTTTTGTTCGAGAGAGTATAGTTCCTCTAGGGTGATTTCAACATCAATTTTGTAGGAGAAATGAGCTACAAATCGATCTATTATTTCTTGGAATATTTTTATTCCTTGTGGTAGATGTGAGAACCACTTAATAGCCTGCCCACCCAAATTGCGTGGAAAGAGGTGCATAAGATAGGAATCATTATATGATACCTCCATATAAGTTATGTAGAATTCTCTTATGTGCTCTTTAGGGTTACCACGTCCTTTGTGTTTATCAAACTTCAAAATTTAAAAGTTTGGGGGAAAGGGTAACATTATTATGCTTTTGTTGAATGGGTATGGACATAAGTCTTGAACAATGTATGATTTTTTCATCTTTCCCATTTGTATATCCTAAATATTTTGTGTCAACATTTAAATTTGTGACGATATATCCATAAGTAGAATGTTTGGTAGTGGAGTGTAAGTGTTGTATAGATTGGGATCTTGATATGTAGGTGGGTTTGTGCCATATGGATTGTATGGAGGTTGAGGACCCATTTGATATTGTGGATTGGGTTGGGGTGGAGGAGGTGCATTGTAAGGTCCATATTGGTGTTGGGGTATGATGTTTGGTTGTGATTTTTGTTGCATGGATTTTTGTTGTTGTTGTTATGCAAGTAACAGTTTTTGAGCTTGTAATTGTTGTTGAGCATGTAATTGTTGTTGTGCTTGCAATTGTTGTTGGGAAAGTAGTTGTTGTTGTGCTTGAAGTTGTTGTTATGCTTGGAGTTGTTGTTGGTATGCAATATATTGTTGGTGTTGTGTGGTAGAATTTGTCTGAGGATTAATGTATTGATTTGGTGGTATGATGTTGTGTTGGGGAGGTTGTTGGTATTGAGGTTGAGTTTGAGGTTGATATTGAGGTGGTCGTTGAAGTGGTTGTTGAGGTTGAAATTGAGGTAGTTGTTGAAGTGGTTGTTGAGGGGGTTGTTGAGGTTGATATTGAGGTGGTTGTTGAGGGGTTTTTGATGCACATGTATGTTTTATGAGGGCGGTGTGGTAAAATGATTGTTTTCATAGTTCATTAAATTTGAATTTGGTATGTTGGTGTATGTGGGTGGATTGTTTGTAGTTTGTAAGCCTAGGTTGGTTGGAATCCCTAGACCTTGAGTATTATATAGTAGATTGTTATATTGGTTTAAAAATTCATTTGATCCGCTCCTTGTAAAGTGACCATGGGTTTACTTGGTACATTTGTTGAAGAAGGATTAGGTATTTGTTCAATGATATGTTGTACTAAGTTGTCATTTCCTTGTGGATGATTCCTTGCTCCAAAACTTGAAAATTTTGGTCGCTCCCTAAGTTAATTGACATCAAAATTTGGGGGAAATTAAACACCTTGTTTTGAGAGTTTTAACATGTATAGGTTTGGATCTAGACTTAACATAGCATCCATTGTCTTAACAAGACATGGCTCTTGTGTCATCTCTAATATCTATTTGGGAGTGAAGCCAAAGGGTTTATTAGTGTTGTCCACTATATGAACTATTTCAACTTCAATGGAGTTGGGTTGCGTTTTTGTTGGCAAAGGAATTACATACCCTTTATGATTGGTTTTAGGCATTCCATATGCTTGATCAATAGCACTTGTGGTATTGCCACTTGTGGTAGTGGGGGGAGTTGTTCCACTAGGATTCTTCTTCATTTTCTTGTTTTGTTGAGATCTAGTTGTGACCATAAAACTTGTAGTATCCCTAGAAGATGTGGATTTTGAGGGTGTATGAAGATGTTTTTGTGGAGGTGTTTGCATTGCTTCAAATTTGGTTAGTAAAGATAAACTAAGCCTCTTTGGACCAATGATGAATGGATGGAGTGAAACCTTAAATTTGGACAAAGTTTGTTTTGATCAAATCTCTTGTTTAAGATGTGTTTTAGGGATGATCCCTACTTGTACTAGACAAATGAGTCCAAGCTAAGGAGGATGATATTGAGATTCACAAACTTTGGGAGGAGACTAATGACTCCAAAGCAAGTTAACTCACAATATTTTGACACTAATTAAACCAAGTACTCAAAAGAAGATAGTTTTTCAAGTAAAGGACTAAACTAAGAGATGATGGTAGAAATTTGAACCAAAAGTGAACTATGTTAATTTCTAGCGTGTTTGTTTTGAATGGATTGGTTTGTTGTTTGTGATGGGGTTGAATTGATCCAATGATGACTAAAGATATTTTAGAAAAATATAAAGTGAAGCTAGTGACGTGAGATGAAGATGGAAACGTGTATGTTTGCTACTATTTTGAATGATTAAGATAACTACAGGTCTATTTTGCATGAATATTAGGTTTTCCAATGTTTGTTGGTTAAAATTCAAAATTGGAAAAAATATTAGGTTCTTTGTTTTTTTCCAACAATCAAAAGCACTGAGATACATTCAAAGGCACTAAATTGTTTTCTACAAAGGCATTGAAATACTTGAATAGGTGCTAAGATACAATAAAAGTGTTGCATTGTTGAATCAAAGGTGTTGAAATTAAGATATTGTTGATTTACTCAAAAACAAAGGCATGAAAATGCACAAACGTATTAAGATGCAAACAAAGGCGATGTTTTGATAAAAATAGAAGTGTCGATTTGCATACAAAGGTATCACACTACGACAATCAAAAGCATCAATTTTTCTTAGAGGTTTGATGCAGAGTCAGGAGACTCAACCTTACTCAAATTGGTAACCTACCTTCAAGATGAATCTAGAAAGATTAAAATGATCATATAAAGTAATTCAACCAGTCTTCCAAGTTCAACAATCATCAGAAGCACAATTTCCCAATTTCACTCCTAAACCCCAGTTTCAGTGCAAACCTAGTTTAGGCATTTTTACCAATATTTTCCAAAACAACTAACAAAATAAATGATGATTAAGATACCCTTTTGAAAGTTATACAACATACAGGAAAACCAATATCAACTCTTTTGGACAAATTCAAAGATCCAATACTCCTGCCATGGAAAAGGCTAGTGGATTAGCCCACTTTTACAAAGAAGGTACCCTTTAAACTCCACCAAACCTAATGAAACCTTGAGGCAGAAATTAAAATTCCCAAAAACTACTAAATCCACCACTAGTTTCCAGAAATAACTCTTCCAACATGGCAAACCCTAAAACCCTTGATTCTAGGCCTTCAAAAGGAGGGTTTATTGTAAATCATACCTCCAGGCCTTTCCAGACCCTACCACCTGTTCAAAAACTCATAATTATGCCTGAAAAAGCTTCAAAATTCATTTAATATGTTATTTCTTCCGAAAAACTCATAAACCATCCTTTAGTTCCTTACTTTCACAAGGAAAATCACCCAAATTCAACCTAGGGCAACACCCAAAACCCACAAACACACTTCCTCTGACTTGAAAATAATTTGGAAACCTATTTTACAACAAATGGGGTCATTCCACCGAGTTACAATTGCTACAGTAGGTGGAATGCCCTAAAAACTCATTTTATTACTCTCAAACCACCAATTTACACCAAAACAGGGCAGTTTCAGTACAACGTCAATGAAACCCTCTAAACTCAATGAAAATTCACCAAACCACTTTCAAATGAAAGATGACACTCTCCTCTTTCCAACCATAATAGGATTGAGCCTGTACAGGTTGTACAAAGGTCGTACCACACGTTTTAGCAGCAAATTTACACACAAAAATTTCCAGAACGTAGCCTTTTTTTCATTATAACTTAAAAAAAAATGATTCTTAAAAAAAAAAGATTCAACAACAATGCCTCGACCATGAGAGGCTTATTTAACATCTAACCACCCTTACAAACATCCTCCAACTGGAATTTTAATTATTTGGACATTGGAAACCAACTTTTTACCAATTAGACCCCTAATTGCCTAGTTTTGCACTTTTAACAATTTGTTGACAATAAGTACATTTTTATGCAACCTTTTGCATTTTTTGAACTAAATAACATCAAAGACCCCTAATTACATGAATAATAGTCTCAAAGACCTTATTTAACATTAATTTACTGAAATATCCCTAAATTCCTAATTCCTTCCTTCAAAGGATAACTTGTTGAAATTGTGTGTACTGGGTGCTCCTGCACCAAGGTTGAATTCTTGCAAGTTTGACCTAGGGGCTTGAAATTTTGAAGTCTAATTTGTGATTAATTGTTTTTGCAAGTGATAGAAAACAACAAAAACAACATGTAGGAATGACTCAACTGGATGTTTGGAATATTTTTGTGTGTCTTCTTCAATAAGACCATGCTAATTGGTATCACAGGTAGATTTAAAATAAAGACATTCCATAGATACACATCCTATTTTAGTGGTAGATCGAGATGGAAATTATAGTGGGCCCCACCTACCAAAGCTATACCTCCACGATGAATGAGTGACTAGAGTATGCCAAGGTCATGTACCACCTTGAAAAATCTCACCTTGAAACAAAAATATCCTAATAAGGAATATCAATCACCTCAACAAAGGGAAATACATGGTAACTTCACGCATTGATCCTTATATGTTGCACCACTATAAACTGATAGTTAACAAATGGATCTTAGGCTTCTAGATTTAAACAAGTTCATAGTAGGGGCCTGTCGTGAACAAAGAGCTCATCCGATATGCCCTTTTCAAGAGGGGTCTCCTCTTTTCTCATCACTTATACATGCCTAGTGGACTAAGGGTCATGAGGCTTGGCTTGAAGGATGCAGGCCACTCCTTGGGGTACAACTTTTGTTCTCCCCCCTTTATATAACCCACAGGGAAATGTGCTTGATATTAGAACTTTTGGTGATGAGGTCCCTAAGCAAGTATCCTACTTGAAATAAACAAAATAAATGTTTCTTTTGATTCCCAAGATCATTCTTAGGATTCACAAGGGGAGAGATACTCAACACTATACCTCAAGGTGTATAAATAGATTACAAGTTAGTGGTATTTTTGATTTCCAAAATCACACTAGGCACAAGGAAAGAGCATACATATGTACTTACCTAGAAAACACATCAAATAATTCATTTTAGGTGCACTAAAAGAAAATGTGAGATTTATCTTGTTCAATTTTAGGTACACTGAAATAAAATTAGATTTGCATGTCTATTTTCAAACCCAAAACTAATTATGCAAGTTGTATTTTTCTTTTAAGCACATCAAGGGAAAATGAAATTTGTGTTGTTTATTTTTAAATGTACCAAATGAAATGTGAGATGTATTTTAAGTGCACCAAGAGAAAATAAAATTCCTAGATTAACTCAAAACCCTATAACCAAAAATGTTATTAACTTTTTGAATTCTAATCATCCTCCAATGATCACCACATTTTGCAAACTATTAGATGCAATTGAGAAAATAGAGGATTCTTAAAGGTTAGTCAAAATAAAGAACTCAAATCAAACTACAAACCTTAACAAAATAGAAGTGTCGTTTACTTGAAAAAAGGTGTCAAAATTTTAAACAAAGACATTGCACTGTCAATCAACAAAGGCATCAACCTTCAATAAAGACGTCGACCTTTCTACAAAAGCATTGCATTGTCCTGCCAAAAAATATAGGGTAGTTAGAACAAAGACACAGGATTATGGCAAAGGCATCAACATTCTAATAGACAAAAGTGTCACAATTTTGTAAAGGTATCACCCTTTGAGAGAGGCGTAAAAGTTTCTTGCAAACAAACAGAAGATGAACCAATCAGATGCATCAAACTTTGAATTGCACGGATGTGTCGATATTTTGTGAAGGCATCACACTATTGAAATAGAAATGTTGCACTATCTTTGTAACCCGAAAGGCCAAGAGAAACTCCACAAAAATGATTAAATCGAGGACATGGTTCCCACTAGTTGTGCCAAAATATCGTAGGGGAAGTAAGTAAGCATGAATGAAGTAATTAGAGTTTAAAAACACTAAGAATTCACACAATTAAGATCATACAAACTCATACTTAATGAAATTCATTTGTAAAGCATTCAAATGGCTTAATCTAAGAGTTTGAACTAAAATCAAAGCAATCAACCAAACTGAAAGTGTAAACCTTTAATCCCATTGTGGATTGATGCATATTTCTGATGTGGATTGCTCAAATTGTGCATAATCCATGTTGCAAAAGCTTGATATGGGAGGATGTGACTCACAAAATAGGTGCTCAAATGCTCAAGAAATGACTCAAGAATTCTAGAGAGTGCCTATGCTTATGAGGATTGTGAATTATTTTCATGTTGACGAAGGCTTTTTTAATAGATTTTGGGAATTCTGATAACGATCAAGATTTAATCTAAGGATCAATGGATGAGAGGAAATCAAGGAGGTGGGTGAAGATCAAGGAGGGTCAATGGTTGAGGATTCATGAGAGCCCAAAATATCCCTAATTTCATGGAAATAGGTTGGAGATATTTTGAATTGGAGAGAAGAATATGAATTTAAATATGAGATAGTCTTTGTGCAAGTTGGAGGGTTGGAGGAAAAATAACCAAGTAAACAATTATGAAAATTATTTAATTGTGAGAATGAGGGAAATTAAGATTTTTAATTAAATAATTGAGAATTATTTAATCAAGAGGTATTATTAGTGTGAAAATGTTGAATTAATCAAATGACTTTAATTATTCAATTAATAGGGGAATAAAGTCAATTTAACTAAATAATTGGGAATTATTTAATTAAATGGAGGAATTAGGTGATAATGAGGAAAATGATGTTAGGAAGTGAAATCAAGATGTTGATATGCTTAGGAAAATTTTAGGTATCTACATAATGTGTAGACACTTAAAATTGTCCTGACTAATATTGTACAACCGAATTTGATTACTAATACTATTTCATCCTGAATCACCTCTTTTCGACCGTTTAATTAAATAATCTTCATTATTTAACTAAATTTTTTAGTTTCTCCTATTAATCAAATGATCAATATTGTTTGGCTAATTCATCCCCTTTCATGCTAATTTTCATCTTATTTGATTAGGTAATACAAATTATTTAATTAAATTGCTTATGTCTTCTCATTTAATTAAATAATCTTTAATATTTAGTTAAATGTCATTAAACCCCCTTTCATTAAATAAGTTAATTATTTAATGAAAATCCTAATTTCATCTATCTTGCACAATTAAAAATTTGTTTTAATTACCTAAATAGCTAATTTATCTCACATTCCCACTTGCAAGGGAACATTCCCCTAAAATATTCCTCCATTTGAACTCCTCCAAAATGGAATATTCTTGTAACAAACTTCCTAACAACTTCCTAATTTTTAGGAAGTGTGCTTCTTTGAATCAATGAGAGCCATTGATTAAGTCCTTGATCCTCATCAACTTGCATTCTCATCCATTGATGAGAATCCTTGATCCATGCCTTCACCTCTCATTGCTTCTCATCCATTGATTGATCAAATCAATCCTGACCATTGATTCAACCATTTCTCCTATAAATACTCATCATTTCTATGAGAAATGGATCCACTTTCATTTAGAGCAACTAGACTATACCAAATTTTAGATCCATCTCCATTAGCATTTTAGCATTTAGCATCATTTTAGTATAACTTTGCATCCATTTTAGCTTATATTCATCAATGTAATCCGTTTAAAAGCTTGTTTCAACTAAGGGGTTGGGAAAGGGCTAACATTCCACATCAATGCAACACCAATCCCTCAATGGAATGAGGTTCGAGTCATTAGATTAGTTTCCTTTAAGCATTTCTTGTTTGTTTATGTTTAAATGGCTTCTTTAATTGATGTTTTCAAGTATTTCATTGGGAGTTTGACTTAACTAGCTAAATCTTGGTTTATTTAGTATGGATCTGGTAGGCTTAGCTTAGGTTGTGATCATGATCACATTATGGAACTAGGAGGGCAGAACTAACCAAATTTGATGATTTTTTCTTGATTTTTCCATAATTTCCAAGTTTTGAGGCAAAACAATGCTATTAAAATTTGCCAGAGTGACACTTTTGATGTATTACAGTGCTATTAATGCATTGTGACACTATTGCTTTATTGCGGTGCTTTTGCTTTTCTGATAGAAGCGCACTATTGATATTGCAACGCTATTGATCATTCTATTTTTTTCTTAGGTTCAACAAAGAAGCACTATTGCCATAAAGCAAGAGCAACACTATTGAAAAATTACCATGTTATTGAAATATTGTAGCGCTATTTCTATTTGACAAAGCAACTCTATTACAAGGTAAAACAAAGAGTGAAATTTTTATGTTTGCTTTAAATTTTCAATTTAATTTTCTCTCTAATCATTTATTGACTTTTGGTTTTTTTCTGTAAGGCTAACTATTTTGCAGGTTTGGAGAGGAGAAAAATCTTGAAGTGAAGGAGCAAAATATCATTTAATCTTTATTGTAAAAGTTTTTTTCAAACATTTATGGGATGATATAACCCATCATATGTTGCTTTATTTCATGCTTTAGGACAACTAGCTTTCAATTTGGTTTAAAATTTCCAATGCTATGATTTTCTAAAGTTGGCTAAAATTAAACCAAAACATCCTCACAATTGCAATATTGGTTTAAAATTGAACAACACAAATTCATACTTCAGTTTGGTGCTATTAAAATGAATTCATCATTTCCTTTTAGGACTTAAAAAGAATGAGTGTATTTTGTGCTTTCCATGCTTGTGTAGCCTTTTAGTACATATCCACTCCCCTTACGCTTTATGCAATCTTGAGTGAAGAGAAACACTCTAAGTTTACAAACTTTTTTGAGTCACCCCATGGATTTGCTACCTATCCTCTCCCCTTGTGCTTCATATGATCTTTGGTGAAGAGAAATAGCATTTTCTTGTCATTATTAGATAAGGTCCTACCTATGAGACACATCTCGTAATGGAGAACTCATAAGTGACCCTAAAAGCTCATTTATCGGAGGGCTATATAAAGTTTGTGAAATCAAAAGAAAGTAGCTTATATTGGGGGCATGGTAACATGACAGTGCCTAATCCTCATCCGAACATAATTATTTGGGCAGGAATGGATAAATCTTTAAGTAGCTTACGTATGGTTTATACCCCTTATGTTCACAGTGTCACTAAAAACCTTTTCTAGGGGCCAACCAAGTTTTCTGAAATGTCCTTTAAAGTAGTGCATTGGAATAGCATCATTCAAAGAAGTTACTTACCACATCTGGTTTATAGTTGAGGCATCAAGCTTAAGAGTTAATTCTCTTGTACAAATCTAGGTATGTCAAGACAATACATTTCCTTGACATGGCCTATTTGAATCCTCTATAGATTTAGATTACATCATTCCTTCGAGGGTGAGGTAAGCCTACTAAGAAGTAACATAATTATATTCCTCTAGATTGTAAAGTGATTGATTTTGTTGAGCCAAACTAGTAAGTCTTGTGGAAAAAAACTTTCTAAATATCTCCCATACCCATTGAGTTAGTAAATACATTGCTTGTTAAAATGAACTCAAACAAACATCAACATGTTCTTCAAATATCAAACCCTTTGATTATTTGTGAGTGCACTTCAAGGATAATATATTGTTGTATACCTCTAACTATATCTTGTTTTTTTAAAAAACAATATATTAGTGGTTTCCCAATACATTTGACCATATCTCTACTCACATATATCAAAGTTAACCTTAGAACCTATGGCTTAGCTCTTTTATTTCCACAATGTCAAGCTTTTATTTGAAACCTTTTTCCTTGTCATAGAAATTCTTAGTCTAAACTTAATCAAGACATTTGATGTGGTAAAATCAATTTCATTAATCAAAGCTTAACTCAATTGGACCCACAAAGAAGGTACATCTTGGTCTCATTTTCAAACATCTTGGCTTCTACAAACAACAAAGAGAAAAATATGGAAATGTATTGCCAAACATTGTATCAAAGTGCTACCATCCAACAATCATTAAATTCTTAGGTTTATCACTCCAAGGATAAAGCATGTTTTTCACTACCTTGATATTGTAAACAAAGTCCCTCTTAGGTTAAAAAAATTAGGATCAATCATCCCATCCATCTCAAAAAAATTGACATATCACCTCACAAACAACTTTGAAACTTTGGACACATCAACATTCTAGACATAGGTTATCATCAATAAAATCCCCTAGTTTAGCTATATGTGTGTAAACGAATCCTTTTTCATACATTTAGTTAAGTTAGCCATCATCCTTTTGAATAAGTCTATCCTAAAGGTCACGATTCTACCTTTAGAATCCACAAGTTCATTAGCTTCTTTATCCAAAAACATTAAACATCAAACCTCCAGTCTAGTGTTGTCCAAATTTTATAAGTTAATCATCCATATCACTCACCCCTTGTCATCATCCATTCACATCATTGGTACTAAACACCTTAGATGGTCACTTTTATCAAAATTTGAATCAAATAGAGAATTCCAACAATACAAATCCCCACACACTTCTCCCATAGTTGATCCAAATTTTTTGGTAACAACAAGATCACAATACAAGAAAAACATGGAACAAGAAAAAACTTCATCTACCATGAGTGATCCCAACCAACAAGAATTTTATCCTAGGAGCTACTCAACCCCATCACAACAACCACCACAAACTTCACTAGACATGGGGTATGAAGTACATGTTACAAATAACCCACATGAGTTCACTGCAGAGGAACTCCTTGAAGCACATCAAGATCCCAAAACTCACCATCTCATCAACATATTGATGAAGATGAACCCTACACAATACATGCTATATTTAGAAAAGGAAGGAGCTAAAATCCCTTCAACATTTGATTTAGAAAAAATTAGGGAACAACCTTTAGGAAATATGGCTTCTATTCCTCAAGCTTCCATCATACAACCCTTGGTGTAAGGTGTGACTTAATCCATCATTAAACCAACTTCATCACATGTACCAATTCAACCTTTGACTACTAGTCTTGCAACTAGACTTGGAACCAACCTTGGTCTCACTCCAAATCTTGGAACTAAAATAGCTTTCGAAACACAAGACACAACCATCCCAAGTTGGACACCAATATTTCATTCCCAACCCTATGCATCCACTACAACAAGTTCCAAAAGTATTCCTATTGTCCAAACAAGTCAAATGAGTCAAATACCCCAAGTGGATCAACAAGGATAAGTAAACACCATAATGCAGGGTCAATCCTCCATGCAACAAGGTCCATCTTCATCAACCCATCCCATTAAAATATCAAATCAAATGGTTCCATTAGTCCCTCAAACCAACCAACAAAACACATCAAACCCCTCGGTCACAAATCCCATCAACAAAGGAAACACATCCAATCCATTGGTTCCCCAACATCAAAACAATCAAGGGAACCCTTCCAATCAATTGATCCAAATCCAAAGCATGCCACTGATATCAGAACACCAAGTGACACCATCTCAACCTTTGGTCCCCTAAGTAATGCAAAATAAACTGGGACCCCAAACCTACATTCCTCCACCCCAATCTCAAAATTTTCAAGGAATGGTAGCATAAAATTAAGGACAAAGTGTAACAAATCTAAATCTATTTGCTATTGTATCTAATAAAGTCTTGAATAATTATAGAATTGTTGTTGCTATTGTTGTTGTTGTTATGCAAGGACTTGTTGTTGAGTGTATTATTGTGCTTGTAGTTGTGCTTGTTGTTGCACTTGCAATTGTTGGGCTTGTAATTGAGCTTGTTGTTACACTTGTAAATGGGCTTGTAATTGAGCCTATTGTTGTGCTTGCAAGTGTTCTTGTTTTTGGGCTTGTTGTTGTACTTGTAGTTGAGTTTGTTGTTGTTGGGCTTGTAATTGAGCCCGTTGTTGTTGCGTTAGTAAGTATGGTTGTTGTTGTGCTATAAAGTGAGCTTATTGTTGTTATTCTAGTAATTGCACTTGTTGTTGATCAACAATGGGTTGTTGATAAGCCAATGTATTTTGTCCTTGGGATTGTGAAATGATGTTTTGGTTTGGGACAAATTGACTTGTTTGCATGGATTGAATTGTGATATTTTGATTTTATGGGATGAAGGGTGGATTTTGAGGGACCAAGTTATGAGTGTTTTGTGGGTTGAGTTGATTGTGGGGTGGTTGATGCATGATGAGATTTTGAGGGTTGGACATTAGATTTGGATTTGGTACACTTTATCCTTGATTTTACACTACCATTCCTTATAAATTTTGAGATTGAGGTGGAGGAATGTAGGTTTGGGGTCCCATTTGATTATTCTTTACTTCGGGGACCAAAGGTCGAGATGGTGCCACTTGGTGTTGCGATATTAGTGGCATGCTTTGGCTTTGGATCAATTTATTGGAAGGGTTTCCTTGATTGTTTTGGTGTTCGGGAACCAATGGATTGGATGCATTTCCTTGATGTGTTTGATTTGGTACTAATGTGTATCCTTGGTTGATGGGATTTGTGACCAAGGGGTTTGATGTGTTTTGTTGGTTTGTTTGAGGGACTAATTGAACCATTTGATTTGATGTGTCAATGGGATGGGTTGATGAAATCAATCTCAAAATCAATGGTTAATCCATTTATATTATTCTTCTATCTTCTTTCTGCGCTAACATGGTATCATGATAGTTAGTAAAAAAATAATAATGCATCCATTTTCATCAATATTCATCAATAGAATCCATTTTAGCTTATTTTACATCCATTTTCATCAATACTCATCAATAGAATCCATTTCAAAGCTTGTTTCAATCTAGGGATTGGGAAAAGGCTGACACTCCACATCAATGTAGCACCAATCCCCCAATGGGATGAGGTTTGAGGCATTTAACTACTTTACCTATCCTTATTGATCCACTGGGGTAATTGACTCACTTGACTTGTTTAGACAATAGGAATACTTTGGGAACTTGTTCTAGTGGATGCATAGGGTTGGGCATGAAATGTTGGTGTCCAACTTGGGATGGTTTTGTCTTGTGTTCCCAAAGTTATTTAAGTTCCTAGATTTGGAGTGAGACCAAGGTTGGTTCCAAGTCTAGTTGCAAGACTAGTAGTCAAAGGTTGAATTGGTACATGTGATGAAGTTGGTTGAATGATGGATTGAGTCACACCTTGTACCAAGGGTTGTATGATGGAAGCTAGAGGAATACAAGCCATATTTCCTAAAGGTTGTTCCTTAATTGTGTCTAAATAAAATGTTGAAGGGAGTTTAGCTCCTTCATTTGCTAAAGCTAGCATTTATTGCGTAGGGTTCATCTTCATCAATGTGTTGATGAGTTGGTGAGATTTGGAATCTTGATGTGCTTCAAGGAGTTCCTTTGTGGTGACCTCATGTGGGTTATTCATAACATCTTCTAATTCATACCCCATGTCTAGTGAAGTTTTTGGTGGTTGTTGTGATGGGGTTGAGTAGCTCCTAGGATCAAATTATTTTTGGTTGGGATCACTCATGGTAGATGAAGTTTTGTTTTGTTCCATGTTTTTCTTGTATTGTGATCTTGTTGTTACCATAAATTTTTGATCAACTATGGGAGAAGTGTGTTGGAATTTTTATTGTTGGAATTCTCTAGTTGATTTAAATTTTGATAAAAGTGACCCTCTAAGGTGTTTAGGACCGATGATGTAAATGGATAATGACAAGGGGTGAGTGATATGGATGATGAACTTCTAAACTTTGGACAACACTAGACTAGATGTTTGATGTTTGATGTTTTTGGATAAAGATGCTAATGAACTTGTGGATCCTAAAGGTATACTTGTGACTTTTAGGATAGACTTGTTCAAAATGATGATGGCTAAATTGACTAAATGTATAAAAAGGATTCATTTACACACATATAGCTAAACTAGGGGATTTAATTGATGATAACCTAAGTCTAGAATGTTGATGTGTCTAAAGTTTCAAAGTTGTTTGTGAGGTGAGATGTCAAATGTTTTGAGATGGATGAGATTATTGATCCTAATATTTTGAACCTAAGAGGGACTTTGTTTACAAGATCAAGGTAGTGAAAAACATGCTTTATCCTTGGAGTGATAAACCTAAGAATTTAATGATTGTTGGATGGTAGCACTTTGATACAATGTTTGGAAATACATTTACATGTTTTCTCTTTGTTGTTTGTGGAATCCAAGATGTTTGAAAATGAGACCAAGATGTACCTGCTTTGTGGGTCCAATTGAGTTAAGCTTTGATTAATGAAATTTATTTTACCACATCAAATGTCTTGATTAAGTTTAGACTAAGAATGTCTATGACAAGGAAATTTTTTTCCTACAAAAGCTTGACATTGTGTAAATCAAAGAGCTAAGCCATAGGTCCCTAGGTTAACTTTGATATATGTGAGTAGAGATATGGTCAAATATATTGGGAAACCACTAATATATACACACTATATAACACTCCCCCATATAAAAATCCCTCCTATAACTCATCTACCATCCCACAATATAACACATATGCTCCCCTACCAAATCCCCAAGATGACTTGTCCTCACAAATTAAGGCACTTAGACAACAAATCCAAGACATCCAAATGGGGAAAACAAAGAAACCACATGCACAATAGGACTTATGTCCATACCCATTTGATAGAAACATTACAATGATACCTTTCCCACCCCAATTTGAAGTCCCAAAATTTGACAAATATAGAGGGTGGGGAAATTTGAAGGATCATATCAAAGAGTTTTATGTAACATGTATGGAAGTTGGTTACAATGATTCCTATTTGATGTACCTTTTCCCACATAGTTTGGGAGGCCCAACGATAGATTGGTTCTCACATTTACCTCTGAGAATTCAAATCTTCCAAGACATAATCGATCAGTTTGTGGATCATTTTTCCTACAACCTAGAAATGGACATAATCTTGGAAGAATTGTACACCCTAAAGAAAAAAAGGGTGAATCCTTTGCAAATTTATTACAACGATGGAGGTAGAGAGCAACAAAAGCAAATGTCCTATTATCGAAGAGTAAAAAATAGGGATCATCATTGCCAATGTAGACATAGATATATCCTTTCAATTAAAAATGCAATGTATTACATCATATGAAGAGCTTATCTATAGGTCCTTTAACATCGAAAGAGCCCTTATTGCACAAGGAAACACACAAACATACAAGTACAATCACCCATCTACTAGTTCCAATGACAAGACTCGCATATGGGACAAGAACAAAAACATAACTAACGATGGTTTCATTGATACAAAAGTGGTCCTAAGTGCTCCTATACAAACAAAAAATCAACCAACGAACACAAAAAAAAACACACAACAAACAAACAAAAGCCACAAAACAACCAAGTCAATAACACCAACACATAAAGAGGACCACCAAAATTTGGTGCAATCCAACCTTATCACACTCCCCAACTATCAAAATTACCAAGAATATCAAGTTAAACCATCATGGTATAATGAGAAGGATTTTTGTGATTTCCATAAAATCAAAGGACATAAGACAACGAGCTGCATGAAACTAAAAAACATTATCTAAGATCTAATCAACAATGGAGATGTGACTGTCAATCAATAATCGGGGAACTAAGACCTCAATATATACAAGAACCCAATGTTGGATCATAACAAGGGAAAAAACAATAGAAATGAGAATAATTACTCCAATGTAGGTCATGTATACAACAATGTAGTCACATCTTGCAATAATTTCCTATCCATTATGACAATCAAAGGGCCTAGTGCCAAGTGCGGAGTCACCACACATCGAGGAAAGGTCACAATCCAAGGAGCATCACTGCAACATAGGGCACAATACACACTTCTGAAATCAAACCCTAGTGATTATAGTCTCCTAGACTAGTTAAAGAAAACTCTTGCCTAGATATCCATCTTGGAGTTGCTGAAACTATCCCCCGCACATAGGGATATCTTAGAAAAGGCTTTGTCAACTTCTTTCATACCCAAGAATCTTTATACTGAGCAATTCCAAGCTATGATAGGACACATCACCATTCCAAATCTTCTCACCTTATCTAAGCAAGACCTCCCAACACAGTCATCATACAATTGTGCATTGCACCTTGAGGTCATTGTTCACAAGAATAAAGTCAAAAGATTCTTGGTGGATGGAGGTGTTGGTCTAAATATTTGTACCCTTCAGTTAATCAAGAAATTAGGTTACTTTGAAGATGCCATTGGAAAGATAAAAGGTTTCTCCATACAGGCGTACACTAGTAGAATTTGGAAAATAAATGACTATGCGACTAAAACTTTTAGTCACGTGACTAACACTAGTAGTATTTGGAAAATAAATGACTAATTTTGTCATTTATAAGTGACTAATTTGGTCATCGGGTAAAATCACAACTAAATGACTAAATAAATGACTAATATCAGACAAATGAAAATGACTAAATAAATGACTAAATATATGGCTAAATTAATGACTAAATAAATGACTATTACTCCTCTATTCTTTTTTCTTTCGAATTTGATCATAATCCATAGAGCTCAATCCTCCCTCATGGGACCCCTACCTAAGCAGGCCATTTGGCTGCCTAGGTTGCTTGGTGCACCAAAAACACCTATTTTGGAAGGCATTGCCTCTCAATGCAGTCTTAAGGCCTTCACATATTTTATAAAAAAATTAACATTTACATTCTTTAACTTTTATCACTCATTAAGTTAGGGAGCCCTAAATTCAACACATACTCTCTAACATATTAACATACATAATTTAAATGAGCACATATATAAATAAAAAATAAATTGCCTAGGTATATATTACTACCATTGCCACTTAACATTGGCTAGAAGTGCATTAAATTTGAAGCTTCTATGAATGAATGTGAAACACATTACATTTGTTATTTTAGAAGAGTTGCTTCTTGAAAATTCCAATTCATTTACCATTGCTTCAAACCATTTGCCACATATAAAGATATAGAATTGTATTATCCAACTACATATGCTATTAATACCACTCGTTTCATTTACATATACTAAATTAAAACTATTAAATTATACCATAGACTAAAATCTAAAATATGACATTCCATAAACATTTAAAAAAAATATTATTCATAGAAATTATTTACATATACTAAAGTGAAACTATTAAATTATACCATAGACTAAAATCTAAAAATTGTGGCATTCCATCAATATTTAAAAAACAATATTATTCATAGAAATTAACTAATAAAATTGTGTCCATATTAATGCAAGACGATTAAATGAATCTTTTGGGATGTTTTTTACAGTTTTTTGCACTTTCCCCGCCACTATTGGTTTCCCGCTCCTCCAAACTCTTCCTCGTTGGTATTGACCTTTCACTTCATCAATTTGGCGAGTTGCAACCTAAAAATAAGGTTTTGATGAGGGTCGGTTGGAGGAAGCTAAGGAGAAGCATGGAGAACATGTTGAGGACGGGTTTGCTCAGAGTGACAAACCACTTTTCGAGGTAAGCTTTTAGCAGGTAATTATTGTTTAAATTGTTGCATTTTAGACAAAATGTGGTTTATTTTCCCCATCTCCCCGTAAACACCATTTTCTGCATTGTCTTCAGGGGTTTGTTTGGTAGATGTGGTAAATTCCCTTTTTGATATAACCTTTGGCTTAGTGGTTGTACTGCGGGATCTAGGTTGTTAACTCTATTGCCAACTTCTCCACATACTTGCACCCAATGTCAGTTTTCTAGGGTTCACATGGGATGCCCCATTTTGCAAAATTTTGACTCCTTATCATGACAATCATGCTTTCTACACTTTGAACTTGGATCCTTTTACTAGGTGTACATGTGAGAGTTTTGGGTTTTTAGTGTTTTGACCTATCGTGCCTTTCAGGGGATTCCTCTTGGGATTAGTGTAATCTCTAGGTTGTAGGAATTGGTTGTTATCCAACAAGCAATATGTATCA
>VDFB02391976.1:0-22913 GCA_007258455.2 Sequoia sempervirens | reverse complement strand
AGGGTCAGGGTCTTTGGAAGAAAAACACCAAGTTACAAGACTATCAATGGTTCACTCACAACCCTTCAACTAGGCACCAACCTGGAGATAAGGCCTCAAATTTGCATTCATGACCTATTTGCTTCTCTTATGATTCCAGACCACTGAAATGATCTCAAAAGACTCAACTTAACCTGACTCAAAAGGTTCTCAAGCCCTAACCCTTTGTCTTGAACAAAACTCACCTTTGCTCCTCAACTAGCCTTCTAGCCCTATTAGGCCTTTGGCGAAGGATTCTTGACTTTTTCCTCAAACTTTTCAAATGAACCTCCAATCTAATGGTTTTTTTAGGTGTGGTTTGTGATGACAAACATCATGTCAACTCCTTGGCATCACTTGTTTCAGACAATCTTTCTTCAAACCCTGTTGTTTCCTCAAAACTAGGCCTAATTAGCCCTATTTTTCAAAGCAACCCCTCTTTAAATTTGTCCCCTGACCTTGAAACTCTCAACAATCTTCCAAAAAATTCCCAAACCAAAGATTTTCAGACTTTTAATCTACCATGTTACTCTTAACATGTCCATATACAAAACCCTCCCTAAATTGGCTTAAAAATAGGGCTTTTTGATTCTAGGACTTCCAAACACTTCCAGGTCTTAAATTTTGACTTTTCACCATTAGTTCAACATTGCACAACTATTAAAACTCAAAAACATCACTTGTTAAGGCAGATCATTCACTGCTATACCCTAGGGTCCATCTTCATGCCTTTTTCTTTGCTAATTCACTGTGCACATGTTAGTTTTCCTCTTCCCTGCACATTTCTTTGTTAGTTTCTTATGGTACATGTCAAATGTGATCCATTTCATAGGTGTTTAGTCAAATTACTCCATTAAATGGATCATTCCTTCATTATAACTCTCAAAACAATGCAAAATCTGAACTTTTCCTGAGGACAGTCAGTTAAAACGTGCAAGAATTGATCTTTTATTCTTATCAGAACATGTAGGGAATGTTAAAACAAGCAAATACAAATTACCAAGGCATCCAACAATGTATATCTTCAATGGGAATCAATGATTCATCAAAAAGACACCAAATAATGCAAGAAATATGTGTTTTTTCTTTATTTCAAGAAACAGTCCATACTGTACCTTCCCAAATCTGATCAAACCCGTACAAATGAATATTTTAGGGTTATAAACCCATTATCCAACTGCCCAAACTGTTTTAGATTGATTACAATTCCTAATTAACACCAAAACACTAAAAACTCCCTTTCCCGCCTAAACTGAAATTCAAAATTTTGAAATGACAAACTTACATTTTATTGATTTATACTGACTAAAAGCTATCTAATCTTTAATATCTAACCATACTTGATCTAATTAGAACATCATAAACCTACCTACACCTCTTGGACACTATTGGTCCACTTACAAGGTTCTTTTGTCCTCTTTAACATTCTCATTACATTTATTCATCCCAAATGCCATTATAGGCTCCAAAAGGTCATAATTGATGTTTTGACTTGCTTGAAAGGTCCTCCTGACCCCTGGACACTCCTGATCCTTGAAGAGCTCCTTGAAGGCCCTGGGTGCTCCTGCACCAGGGGGGTTGGAGGGATAGAGGGATGGCAGGAGGGATGGAGAGAGGGAGGGAGGGATGGATGGATAGAGAGAGAGAGGGAGGGAGGGACAAAGGGAGAGAAGGAAGGACAAAGAGACCTAAGAGGGAGAGAGGGGGTGGGTGGGATAGAGGGAGGGACAAAGGGAAGGAGGGAGGGATGGAGGGAGAGGAAGAGAGACAGGGTTGGGAGGGGGTAGAGGGGGGGAGAGGGATAGAGGGAGGAGACCAAGAGAGAGAGGGAGGAAAGGATGGATAGAGAGAAAGGGAGGAGGGAGGAGAGACATAAGAGAGGGGGAGGATAGAGACAGGAGGAAGGAGAGGAGGGAAGGGATGGATAGAGGGAGGGATGGATAGAGGGAAGAGAGAGAGGGGGTGGAGACAGAGGGTGGAGGACATGAGGGAGACGCAAGAGAGAGTTTATTATTCAGGCAGGGTGGATGACCATCTCGGAGACATTTGAGGAGCTATCTAGGCAGGCTAGAGGAAGAGACTAGAGAGAGAGAGAGAGAGGAGGAGGGAGGGATAGAGGAAGAGAGAGACTTGAGAGAGATGGGGTGGGAGGGATTGAGGGAGGGATAGACTTGAGAGTGAGAGAGAGAGAGGGAGGGAGGGAGTGAGGGATAGAGAGAGAGGGGGAGGGAGGGAGTGATGGAGGGATAGAGAGAGAGAGAGGGATAGAGGGATAGAGGGAGGAAGAGACTATAACACCTAGATAACTCCCCCCTCTCTCTCACTCTATATATTATACTATAGTGCATAAAATATATATAATATACATTATATACATAATATATAGTATATAATATATTATATAATTTATATACTATATCTAGTATATAATATATAAGGTATTATTAATATATGATGTTGGAAGAATGAAGAAGAACATTTCATTATGCATCTTTTGTGTTGTCATTGATGTCACCATGTTATATGAGTTGCAACCGCAAATTTAAGTTCAAGCTTGATCCGGTATTCTAAACCGATATGTAGTTATTATCCTATGGTATTTTGGTTCTCAATCCTCCGATGATGAATATCATAGCTTGCGGTTTTGGGAAATGGTTCTTGGTTTCTAGAAGCTTGTAGGTTCAGAATCTCATGTGAACAAGTGCTTGTATGGTGAGTTGGCATCATTCTGTTGTTGAATTTTGTTATTAGGTCTATCTCTAGCCGACCTAATGAATAGTTGATGTTATAATGAATTGATTTTTTGTTGCATATGTATGTGTGACCTATCTTAGGTCCATTTTGAAATGTTGTAGCACACTACATGCTTGAATTTTTTTTGGAAAATTTTTGTACAAGCTTGAAGTCAACAGTTAATATTTTTGGTGAATAAGGATTGCATCTAATTAGGCTGACCTAATTGATGCTTGCAAATGAATCATATATATATATATTGGATAGTTTTGAGGTTGATGGTGTAAGAGTGGAAAAACAAGTATGCAAAGATGATGAAGTGTGTAAAGTCGATCTACTAAGCATCAAATGAACTGAATCAACACTTGTTAGGTTTAACTTTATCAGTTCATATTCTGGTTGTAAGTCATTTCTATATTGTATCTTTGTAGGAAGTGAGCCTCCCATTTTTGGATGGTGAGTCTTGGAAGTGATCCACCCTTTGCAATATATTATAACCAATTATACTAGATTGTGAGCTAATCGTCAACGTGGTTTTTCCCATTTTATGTTTTCCATGTAAAAATTCTGGTATTCATGTGTTGTGTTCTTTTTATTTTCTACTAATGCTCTTGCTCATTTTAACTGTTATATGCACTAGAGTATTTGGATGGTGTTTATTCAATAAGTTAAAGAAGATAATGATTCACTCCCCTCTCAGTATATTGGGTATTCAACAATTAGTATCAAAGCTTGGTTCCTCCAAAGAAGTCTAGCAACTTCAGGAAGATCTTGAAGATCTTGACAAGGCTGACAATGAAAACATAGATTTGAAAGAAAATCTTGATGAGGAAAATGAATGCATCAAGAAATTGAAAGAGAAATTGAAGAAATTCAAAGAAATACATATAGAAGTGAGCAATTAAAACAAGCAAATGAAGAGATCACCGGATTAAAGGTGCAAGTGGAGGAAAATAAGAGAATTGAAGATTGTTTGAATACAATGTTGCAAAGCAAGACTGATGGATGCACACGACTTGAACAAGAAGTGGTAAATCTGAAAGAAGATCTGGAAAAAGAAAAAATTTGTGAAGATAAGTTCAAAACAAGCTCCACCAAGCTTGATGAGTTGATTGTAGGAAAAAAACCAACTAAAGATAAAGGTGGTTTGAGAATGGAAGTAGGTGAAAGCTCCAAGGAAATGCATACCTCAAACACAGTGGACAATCAAAAGACTCAAGATAAAGGAAAACAAGCAAGAAATCCAAGAAGATTTGCTAGAAGACCACCTATTAGATAGCCAAATGGTCAAAGGTACCCATCTTTCAATGGTGTTTTCTTTTCATGCAATAAATTTGGTCACGAGGCAATAAAGTGTAGAAGTAGAATAAACTAGTATGCTAGTCCCTTCTCTGGACAATGCTTTGCATGCAAGAAAGTTGGACATAGAGCTAGTGAATGCAAAAATCAGATGATGAATTGGTCTAATGGAGGAAGAATGAATCAATATTTTGTTGGCTACTACTATGCATGTAATAAGTTTGGACACAAATTAAATCAGTGCAGATCAAGGGTTAATGGAGGTCAAACAAATTGGAAAAATGTTATCTACTACAATTGCAGCAAACCCGAACACATTTCAAGAGTATGCAGAAGTAAAGGAGGAAAGCAATATGATCCGGTAAAGAAGAATGAACCAGTAAAGACAATTGACAAGAATGAGGTTAAATAAGAAATGAACAAGATATGGGAGAAGAGTAACATAAAATGTGTATATGCCCTCATCTAGTGCAGACAATTCCTCTAACAATTAGATCCAACATGGTCTTAGGGGGAGCATTAAAAAAAAAATATTCAAACCCCCTGGATATCTGGTGTGTTAGAAATTGTCTTGAATAAATAGAGCTTATGAAAAAGGAACCGAAAGAAAATTTGCAAGCATGATCATTTGTGGAGAAAATTAGTGTTTTTCAATGCAGTGAGAAAAAAGGTTTTTATCAAATTTTTGAATTCTACCGCATTTAATGTGAATTAGGGAAAATTGTTGATCTATAAAGTTGATTTGTAAGGTATTTTGATCACTTGTACATTTGAAGAAATTGGAGAGCGATTTGGAGCATTATTGAGGTGATTTGGAGAGTGGGCTATGCAAACCCTAGTTCTGGTTTTCGTGAAAGAGAAAAGGTATTTTACTCTTCTGTGTTGTGGGTTTGTGTGAATCTTCTTTTTGAAATCATTAGATCTCAGTTTGTGAAAAGATGACAACTCATGTAGTCGTAAATGTGTCAGAAAGACCTAGACCTTTCTATAAGAAGTATTCCATGAAGGTATTCAAAGATGACCCTTTGGGAGCCTTCTCATTGATTCCTCATAGTGTCATGCCCACTGAAGACACTAGAATGTACATTTTTGTTAAAACTTGAGGAATATAATCATAGAAATTTGATAGATATGTGGTAGAATGAGCTCACCGAGGAAGATTTCTTGATAAAACCTGAGTATGCAAATATTGTTGCAAAGAAGTTGGATCGGTGGAATTATTTTCCTAACTTTAGCTACACTATTGATGAAAAATATGTTAAACCATCTCTTAGAAGAATTCATGATAAGTTTTTGTGGAGAGACAGACCTCATCTAATAACCAAAGAAGTTATTAAGGTAGTTACTGGACTCTGTGATACTGGACCGGTACTGGTTATGAAGTTTGTGAAAAATAAAGTGGTGATGGAACTCACCAGAGAAACATTTGATAGAAGGGCTCTTGTAACAAAACCTATTACCAATCCTGTTGTGAAGTATGTAGCTATAACGATCGGTCACAAGATCTACTTCACAAATAGGGAAAATTCTATGTCTACTACAACTATATACACCAGATATGACATGGTATAAAATGGAGCATAGTATGATCTATGTGAACTTCTCCAACAATAATTCTTTGAAAATCTGAGGATGACAAGGGAGAAGAAATATGCATTTAATTTTGGTTCCCTCATTGTTTTTCTACTATTCTATTTTCTTAGATGACTTCCTAGAAGAGATGATGTGGTAATTTGGGATACATCAAGATCTATTGCACATAAAAAAATTTATTATATGCACATTTTGGGTGATCTGAAGAGTCAAGACAATGCTCTAACTACATTCTTTGTTGTATTCAAAAGCAACATGAATGAACGAGAAAGGATTCCTACAAAAATTGTTGAAAATTACAAGAATGACATCATATTTCATGTCTCCTCAAATGAGTGCATGATTGAAGATGTTGAACCCCATACTGTTTGGATTCAACCATTAGGTTATGAAGTTACAAAGGATGAAGTAAAAGGCTATGTACAAGTTTTATTGAAAAGCCCAAAAGATACTAGTGAACAAAGAGTGGGCACTTATGAAGAAAAATCTATGGAAATTCACTTGAAGCATAAGAGGCATGTGATAAGAAAGAATGTAGATCAAATGCTTAGAAAGGTTGGCTTCACTGATGAATAGATTGCACAAGGAAGAGCCATGGGAGAGTAGATGACTAGAGAATCATTAGGACTAAGGAGATTCAACGGGACTACTCCTTCAAAACCAATCATAGCTCCTGCATCAGTGAAGGTAGAGTCGAGTACTCTCAGTAAAGGCAAAGGCCTGACTCCTTCCAGACCCACTACAAGATCTAGAAAAAGGAAATCCTCTGGTGGCACCATTCAAGAGAGGTAAAAAGGAAAAGGCAACAAGAGAAAAGAACCTCAGTATCACCAAAGAGCAAGAAGAAGAGGAGGAAGACCCTGAAACTAAATTGGTAAGAAAGAAGAAAGGGAACATGCCCTCTTCTGAAGGTGCTTCATAGGAAGCACGTGTTGGCACTAAGATTTCATTATGTGTCATCCCATGAAGAAGATGAAGAACAAGCCTTTGGTGTTCATGTGCACACCAAACCAGACTTGAAGAAGGCAAAAATATTAGAAGAGACATCTTCAGACCAAGAAGAACAAAAGGCATCACTATTAAGACCCGGTTCCCCTCTTAGATTAGAGGCATTGGTTAATAGATTTGTACATTTTAAAGATATGTTGCAGCCTATAGTAGAAATTTATACTCGAGTAGGTAGAGAGGATAGGAAAACATTGATTTTGGCTATTATTCAGTATGTTATTACTTTGGAAGTCAGTTGGGACTATATTAAGAACAATGTACCTGAGAAATTGTGGGAAGCCCTGATGAAAAGAAGATCAGAGGTTGTTGAGTTGGAAGAAAAAATTTTAAAAATGAGGAATTTGAGAAAATTGGGTCCTCTTTGACCCCAAATGATTTGGAAACCTTGAAGAAGGTATGCTCAAAGATGTTTCAGATGAAGAAAAGGGTAAACAATTTGATGACAAAAGATAAAAAGTAAATAAAGAAAATAAAGAAGGAAACTATAGAAGCCATCAAGGGTATGGTTGAGAAATATGGTATGTTTGGTGCACTCCCATCCAATTTTGCACCTAAATTAGGAGAAAACGATTCTGCAGAGTTAAAGAAAGACATTCCTCAAAGAATGGGTGATTCAAATACCCTTCTGGAAATATGTGTTACAAATGATCCTCTAGAAATAGAGAAACAAAATGATGAAGATGCTGAACTAGAGAAGCTTGATGTTGTCGCTTCAGAGCATGCTGAAGAAGAAAAAGAAAAATATGAAGTTGAAAGGAATGAAGGAGAAAGAGACAAATATGAAAAAAGAAGAATAAAAAGTAGTAGTAGAAGAAGAAAATGTAGAGGAAGAAGAAAGAGAAGAGGAAGAAGAAAGAAATGGGGAATCTGCTAGGAAGAATGAAGAAGATCAAAGGCAGGTTGTGGATTCACAAAGGTCCTCTGGAGAATCCTCCTCCAAAGATGATACATTAAAAGGCTTGTTATCCAAGGAAATAAGGTTCCATCCAATAATTCCTCTAGAACTTCTACAACTCCCCATGGTTCAAGGCAGTGTGGATTTGGACAAGATTTCTCTCATTCACAAATTGGTGTTAGGGGATAAATTGCATGCATTTGGAAGAAAAGAAATTCTGGAAACACATCAAAAAGGGCCAAAGCTTATTTTTTATGCCTTCAAAACTTTGTAGGAGGCCATCCCGGTACAACAATAAATACATCTCTCACTCCAGTAGAGAACCTAAAACTTTTATTGGACTCCTTTAAGGAGTATGCCTCTAGACTAGGTGAGAAGAAAAGGCAAGAGGTTGAGGAGAAAATGGAAAAGAAAAGGCTTTCAAAAATTCATGATAAATGTGCTATGGCACATACCAATGTGGAAAAGAGTCTAGAAGTTGTGCAAGTTTGTGAGTCTGAAGCAAATACTATATTTGCTTACTACATAAAGTGGTTAGATGCCACAAAGAGTATTAAAGATCTCATGGACTCCATTGAGTCCAAGTTGACAGTTGTTTCTAGTACATATAGTGCATCTAAAGACAGAGACAAGACAACTTGGAATGTTATCACTACTCAAAAAGAGAAATTATTTATTCTACAGAAGTAGAAGGAAGACATCATCAAAAGATTCAATCAGTTAGGTGACCTTGTGAGAATGGAGTACACTTTGGTGGCTAATTCTTTGGGAAATACAAAAAAATAGAAAAGATCAATCTAACTCTAGGCACTCTAGATGATGTAGAAGAAAGCCTGATGGAATTAGAATCTCTGAACAAAATGTTGATATCTGCTAAGAAGTGTTGAAATTCCAAGATACTAAGAGGGGGGGTGAATCAGTATCTTCCTAAATTGTTTGATTAGATACAATCCAACTATTCCAATGCATACAATAACAAAGATAAATAAGAGCATTAACAGAGCATAGAAACACAAGACACATGAACACCAAAATTTTTACGTGGAAAACCCAAAATGGGAAAAACCACGATGAGTGTTAGCTCACAATATAGTATAATCGGTTATAAAATATTACAAAATGGATGGCTCACTACCAAGACTCACTATCCAGAAACAAAGGCTCACTGCCTATAGAATTACAATGATTGAATGGATTTTAGCTTGAAAAGAACTAACAAATTACACCTAGTGAGTGCAGGTTCAGTTCCAAATAAATCTCAGTAAACAAACTTGACACACTTCATCATGTTCACACATATTCACATCATTGCATCACTTCTTCACACTTCTTCAAAAAAAAATTCCATTATATATACCCAATCTCTTTGCAAGCATCAATTAGGTTGGCCTAATTAGATGCACTTCTTATTCACAAAAAATGCCATCTGTTGGCTTCAAGAGTTCACAAAAAAAAACTTCTTACAAACCAATTAAAGCATTTTGCACACTACATCCTGTCAGCTCAAACCAAAAATAGTTCACACAAATTTTCCCTTTACAAAATTAATCCACAATATCACAATCAACCTAAGAGTTCAGCCAAAAATAGACCTTAGCACAAAAAGTAGCTAACAGAGTAATACTACTAAGCGATACGAGCACTAGAGCACATAGTTTACTAAATGTGCATGTTTCCAACAACCATAATCAACCTCTCAAAACTACAATTAATGACTATCATCTCCGAAGAAATCCGAACCAGAATACTAGAGGATGTAAGCAAAATACTGGATTAGATACCAGACCAAAATGTTGAAGTAGCTTCAAACTTGTTCTTGTAATTGTACCTCAAATATCATGATGACGTCAATGACAACACAAATTAACAAATCTTCTTCATTTTTTTAACAATCTCCCCCTTTGTCATTGATGGCAACATGTGCCAAAAAGAATATTTACAAAACTCCTTATTTACACCAACATTTCATTTTACTTCACTCCCCCTTTGACATCAAGGACAAAGGGTGTCCCAAAAACAAATAAAAAACAATTAAAACAAAGAAACCAAAGAGAACATCTATCAACCAGAGGATGACAAGCCTTGAAGCTCCTTTAGAATACCTTCCCAGACTATTTTTCCTTTCTCCCATCCATCCTTTGCTGCATCCAACATCTTGTTCAAAGATTCCATCTCTATCATAGTTTCTTCAACACCGTCTAGAGTATCGGGAATCAAGTTTATCTTCTCAAGCCTTTCAGTGTATGCCAGAGCTTCTCCAACTAGAATGTATTCCATTCTTACAATATCACTTAATTGGTTGAATTTTCTGATAATTTCTTCCTTCTGTTTCTACAAGGAATTTTTTTTTCTTTGTGTGAAATGATGGCCTTCTAGGTTGACCTGTCTTTATCTTTAGATACACTATAAGTACCAGAAATGACAAACAACTGATACTTAATGGAGTCCATGACTATCTTGATATTCTGAGTGGCATTCGACAAATTCAAGCAATAAGAGAGAACAACATCTACCTTAGACTCACAAACCTTCACTGGTTGTAGACTCATTTCAACACAAGAGTGTGCAAGAGCACATTTGTCATGTAAAGCCAACAACCTTTTCTTTGCCAAATTTTCTTCTATCTCTTGTCTTGTCTTTTCGTTAAGCCCAGAAGAATACTCCTTGAAAGAGTCTAACAAAAATCTCAGATTTTCAATAAGGGCGAGAGACGTATCAATGGATGCATCGGGCATAGCTTCCTGCAAAGCTTTCAAAGCATCTTCTATTGGTTTCATTCCCTTTTTATACGTTTCAAGAATTTCCTTTCTTCCAGATGCTTACATAGCATCACCCAACACAACTTTATGCACTAGAGACATCTTTTCCACATCAACATATCCTTCAATCATAGGGAGTTTCAAAAGTTCCCTTGATTTGATCGACGGACTGATTTGATACGGATGGAGACCTGCGCGCCGATGCCTGATTCGAGACCGCGCTTTACGCGCGATTCGCGACGACGCGACGGACGATCCTATTTTGACAGATGATTTTGATGCCGATTGATTTGACGCCAGATCGCCGGAGAAATGATCTTCTTCTTTCACCTTTCAGAGGAATATCATTGTCACCGAGCATCAACTTAACATCAACATTTTAGAAATACCTTTCACACGAGACAAGAGGAATATTTTCCTTAGAATCTTCGAAAACAACATCTTCATCATCTTTTAGCATGCCATATTTCTTTGTAGTTTCCTGGATCACCTTTGTTGTTTCCTTTCTTACCTTCTGTGTCAGCCTTTTATTTCTTGTCATCAACATGTTTACTCTTTTCTTCATCCTAAACATATCTAAGAAAATATTTTTCAAAGATTCCAAATTATCAGGGGTCAAGGAAGACCCAATCTTATCATACGCAACATTTTTTATTTTCTCTTCAAAGCTAACTACTTCTGCTCTTCTTTCCATCAGTGCTACCCACATACTTTCAGGTACATATTTCCTTATGTCATCCCATTTAACATCTAAAATAACAACATATTGAATGACGACTAACAATAAAGTTTTCTTTTCTTCTCCAATATTATCATAGTATTTTGTTGTAGGTTGCAGCATATTTTCAAAATGTAGCAAAGAATTAATAGTTGCCTCTAATTTATAGTGAGGACCAGAACTTACCAGATTGTCCTATTTTTCTTTTTGGTCCATCGAGGCTTCACCAGATACCTTACACTTCTTTTGTTCTAGCTTGGTGTGCACATGAACACCAAATTCTTGTGTATCTTCATCATTAGAAGATGATATTTCATGCACTCTCTTTGAACCAACAACTTCTATAGAAGCACCTTTACCAAAGGATAAACCTCCTCTTCTTTTCCTTGTCAATTTTGCATCAGGATCTTCTTCTTCTTCATCTTGGTCATCAGTAACACTAAGATTATTATCTTTTGTTGCTTTTTATTTCTTTCCTCTCTTTGTTGGGGCAACCAGAGGAGTCCCTTTCCTCTTCCTGGATCGAGTGGTAGGTTCGAAGGAAATAGGACCTTTCCCTTTATCAACCATACTAGAATCAATCTTAGTTGTAGGGGTGGCTGAGGATTTTGCAGAGGTAGTCCTTCCGGATCTCCTCGGGCCAGATGATTTTTCCTCCCTTAGTTCTCCCTTAGCCCTACCAAGGGAAATCTCTTCATCTATGAATCCATCTTCTTTAAGTGTTTTCTCTACTTTCTTTATGATCTTAGGCTTCTGTTGTTCCATATGAATCTCCATAGACTTTTCTGCATATGTCCCAATTCTAGGTTCATTAGGGTCCTTTGGATTATTTAGCAAAATTTGCACATAACCTTCAGCTTCTTCTTTTGTTATCTCGTATCCAAGAGGCTAAATCTAGATAGTTTGAGGTTCTACAACCTCAATCATACATTCATTAGTGGAGAAATTAAATATGATGTCATTCTTATACTTCTCCACATTTTTTCTCAGAATCCTATCCCTTTCATTCATATTTCTTTTGAATACAGAAAAGAATGCTATTAGGGCATCCTCTTGAGCATTCAAATCACCAAGATTATGCATGTAATAAAAAATTTGATGTCCCACTAGTCTGGATGGGTTCCAGAATACTTCTTCATTCTTCCCAAGTACTTTTTTCATGAAATAAAATAGCAAACATACAATTAGAGAACTAAATTTAAATGCATACTTTCTTTCCTTTGACAACTTCACATTCTCAAATAGCTATAACTGGAGAAGCTCTCACAAATCATAATCAACACCATTCATGACCATATCAAACCCAGTGTAGATAGCAATATCCAAAACAAAGTTCTCTCTATTTGTGAAATATATCTCTGACCTATCATGAGAGATGCATACTTTACTACTGGATTAGTAATGGTTTTCATTGCTAAAGCTCTTTTATCATATTTGGCTCCTATAAGTTCTTCTACAACCTCATTCTTTACAGATTTCAGCACATGCATTGTACCTTTATCCCATAACACTGTGACGGCCCTAATCGCTTCCTTCATTATGAGATTCGGCCATTCAGTCCACAAATTTTTTTCATGGATTTTGCTCAGAACTGACTTCACAAATTTTTCATCATAGCTGAAGTTAGGGAAATTGTTCTAGATGTTCAACCTTTTATCAACCACATTCAAATAATCAAGTTTTACCCTGAATTCATCGCCAGTAAGCTCATATTTCTAGATGTCAATTAGCTTTGCATGATTGTATTCTTCAAATTTTACCTGAATCATCATCCTAGTATCCTCGGTCAGCATTACACCATGTGGAATTGACGAAAATGCACCCATGGGATCATCTTCAAAAACTTTCGAAGAGTACTTTCTATAAGACGGTCTCAGCCTTTCTGACACTTTAACTACCACAGGAGTAACCATACTTCCAATTTCAAATTCAAACAGCTCAAAAGACACTGAACACAACTGCACAGAATATTAAAGTACCTTTTTCTTCACGAAGAATCTAAAACTAGGGTTTGCACTACTTGCACTCCAACTGTCCATGAAAATGCTTCAAATACTCTTCAATATCTTCAGATACACAAATGATCAAAATGACTTAAACATTTCTTTATTAAACATCAATCTACCCTAATCCACATTAAATGCGACAAATTTCAAAAAGCTGCTAAAAACATTTTTCATAACACAAAAAACCCTAATTTGGTCCATAAATCATCATGCCAATATATTTTCTTCTGGTTCCTTTTCCAAAACCTCTGATCATTCATTTTTCACATTTCAACCTCTTGCCAGTCTCTGATGCGACATTTATTTGGGGGTTTTTTAATATTTTCTAATAATGCTCCCCCTACGACCTTGCTAGGTCTAGTCTTCAGAGAAAATATTTGTATCAAATGAGGGCATAGACACTTCAGCAGTCTCAGTTCCTTCTTTCTTGTTCCAATTTTTTTTCATCTCTTGCTTTATTTCATCTTTTTCAACCTTCTTCGTAGGTTCACTCCCTCCTACTAGATTGATCTTCTTACTTCTCTTGCTTCTACAGACTCTTAAAACATGTTCTAGTTTGTTGCAGTTAAAGTAGAGAATATTTCTCTGATTAGATTGACTTCTGCTAACTCTTGTTCTACACTGATTAGCTTTATGTCCATACTTTTTGCAAGTATAGTAGTATCCATTAAAGGATTGGCTCATTCTTCCATTAAATTA
Source organism: Sequoia sempervirens (assembly GCA_007258455.2). Taxonomy (NCBI): domain Eukaryota; kingdom Viridiplantae; phylum Streptophyta; class Pinopsida; order Cupressales; family Cupressaceae; genus Sequoia; species Sequoia sempervirens. Next base: position 9,185 of record VDFB02391976.1, on the reverse strand, counting down.
ATTCATCATTGAAGTTCTACATTCACTTTCCCTATGTCCAAATATTTTGCATGCAAAAAATTGACTAGAAAAAGGACCAAGGAACTAATTCATCCTACTTCTACATTCAGTTTCCTTGTGAACAAATTTATTGCATGAAAAAAAAGTAACATTGAAAGAAGGATACCTTTGTGCATTAGGTTGTCTCACTGGAGGTCTCCTAGCAGAGCTCCTTAAATTTCCTTTCTGCTTTCCTTCATTTTGAGTCTTTTGATTATTCACAGTCTTAGAGCCTTCACCAGTATCATTTCCCAGACCACTTTTATCTTTACCTAGTTTCTATCCTGCAATCAGTTCATCAAGCTTATCTGAGCTAGTTTTGAAATTGTTTTAATAGAGTTTCACCTTCTCCAGATCTACTTTCAAATTCACAATTTCTTGTTCAAGCTTAGTGCAATCTTTAGACTTTCTTTGTACCAATTTGTTTATAAATTCTTCTATTCTCTTCTTCTCTTCCACTTTTACTTTCAGACTGGTAATCTCTTCATTTTCCTTCTTCAACTGATCAATTACTTCCTAATGCCTATCTTTGAAAATTTTCAATTGCTCCTTAAGTTTCCTTACACATTCATTCGCTTCTTCAAGATTCTCTTTTAGATCTCTATTTTCTCTTTTAACTTTATCAAGATCCTCAAGAGAAGTCTGAAGCTCTCCTTTATCATCCATTTCTTCCATCTTCAGGATCTCCCTCAAGCTATTAGGCTTAACCGGAGGAACCGTGCTCTAATACAAATTGTTGAAAGTCCAAGATACTAAGAGGGGAGGTGAGTCAATGTCTTCCTAAATTTTCTAATCAGATACAATCCAACTATTCCAATGAATACAATAACAAAGATAAATAAGAGCATTAATAGAGCATGGAAACATAAGACACATGAACACCAAAATTTTTACATGGAAAACCCAAAATGGGAAAAACCATAGTGAGTGTTAGCTCACAATATAGTATAACCGGTTATAAAATATTACAAAATGAGTGGCTCACTGTCAGGACTCACTATCCAGAAAAAAAGGCTCACTACCTATAGAATTACAATGATTGAATGGATTTCAGCCAGAAAATGAACTAACAGAGTACACCTAGTGAGTGCAGATTTAGTTCCAAATAAAGCTCAGTAAATAGACATGACACACTTCATCATGTTGGCACATCTTCACATCATCGCATCACTTCTTCGCACTTCTTAAAAAAAAAATGTCCATTATATATACCCAATCTCTTTGCAAGCATTAATTAGGCTGTCCTAATTAGATGCACTTCTTATTCATGAAAAATGCCATTTGTCAGCTTCAAGAGTACACAAAAAAAAAAATTCTCACAAACCAATTAAAGAATTTTGCATGCTCCATCATGTTGGATCAAACCAAAAATATTTCGCACAAATTTTCCCTTTAAAAAATTAATCCATGGGATCACAATCAACCAAAGAGGTTGGCTAGAAATAAACCTCAACACAAAAAGTAGCTAACAGAGTAATACCGCTACGCCATATGAGCACCAGAGCACATAGTATGTATACTGAACGTGCATGTTTCTGGTGCAAGAGCACCTACAACTTATTGAAAAAAAAATTGATCCTTTGAAGGTTTGATGGGTGATCAGTAGGTTGGTAGGGGTGTCTTTAGTTTCTTTGCTCTTAATAAGGTCTAAAAGACTATTTAATATGTAGTTTGAGGTGTTTAGTGTCTTAGGTGTTAAAATGTTTAAAGTTGCAAACAAAAATGAAAATGTTGTTAAGCAAGAAATGCAACTTGCTAGGAATTTGAAAGGTAGTTATAGTTGTTTGGGGAGTTTTTTTTTATTTGAATAAGTTTAAATATCCTCTCAAAGGCTCAAACATGATTGATGAAGAATGTATTTTGATACCCATTAAAAGAAACAACGTTCTTTATGAAATTTTCTCTGTAAATCTATTTTTTTCTTTTACTGTACAGCCCGTACAGATTGTAGAATACTCTGAAAACTCTTGAAAACTAGAGTAGCATGTTTTAAGATACATTTGAATCCATTTTTTATAGTCTAACTCTAATTTTAGAGGAAGATCTCCAGCATTTCCTGAATCTGACTGTGACAGACTAGTAAGGCTTTGTTGAAGGTTTAATAATGTTGTAATCCTTTCCACCTACTGTCATGAACTATTCCTTGATGGAAAGGCATGTCATAATGGTAGGGTAGGTATTTTTCAAATTTTTTTATGGGAAGAGAAGCATGTTGTGAGAATTGGGGTTTTCCCTAGGGCCAACAAGGCGATTTCCATGTGAAAAAGAGGTATATGGTTGTGGTTCTAAGAAAATGTTGAAAGAACATTGTATGTGATGGCTTGGTGACCTTGTGTAGGGTAATTAGGAAGTGTTCAATGCATTGGGGGTTTGGAGAGCTCGGGTGATGTGACTTTGAATAAACCCTTGATGTTTTGTTTGAAAGTGAGGGCTTTTTAGATCAGCGATGTAAGAGTCTTGAATCTAGGAGAAGGTTGTGGAATTTGGTGGTTTGAGAAACAATTTATCTCTATTTGAAAAGTTTGAGTGATAAAATGTTGTTTAGGAGGGTCCTCCTTTGTTAAATTGGGCTAATTGGGACCCTAAAACAAGGACAATCCTAAGGTTTTTTGTTTTGTGTCAAAGAATTCTTGGTGAGATTGTTGGCATGTTGTGAGGAGTTATGTTGTGAATCTTAGGAGGGTGTCTAGAAGATATTTGAAAGGTTTTCTCTATAATACATTGCATAAGGTTGAGTTTTGAAGGCTACTAGCCTACCAGTGAGAGTTTGGTTCAAGTTCAAAGTCTTGTGTTTCAATGATTAGTTAGTTATTTGTGATTGATCAGTTTGTGTTGGGTTGAGGTTTTCCACCACCTTGTTTTGCATCAAAGTGGTATCAGAGCGAAGGGAGTAGGTCCCTTGTGAAAGAAGGTTAAGGGTTTCAGTACAAAAAGGTGTGATTGAACAAATCCAAACATGCCTCCTAAGGGAAGCATAGTTGCAAGGAAGATGGATAAGCAGGCTAGAAAAATAGAAGCCTTGAAGAGGTAGATGACTGCATTGAAGTCTAAATCTAGAGTTGATATAGACGAGAATGATTTTGAAGAGGAAGAGACCTCTAGTGCAGAGGAAGATATGGATCTAGACGATGTGAGAATGATGAATCTTTTGAAGGCTGTGAAGAAAGATGAACATATAAAAATGGATGTTCCTATGTATGGGGGAAAACTAGATGGAGAAGAGCTCTTGGATTGGATAGGGGCTTTGGAGAACTATTTTGACAGTGAGGAGATTGATGAAGAACACAAAGTGAAGAAGGAAAAAACTAGATTGAAAGGAAATGCTTTGTTGTGGTGGAACTTTGTGCAAGATGAAAGGAATGAAGAGGGAAAGAACAAGATCACTTCTTGGGAGAGGATGAAGGAAAAAATCAAGGGTAAGTTCCTTATGATTATAATGTTCAATTACTTAAAAGATTACAAAATCTTAGAAAAAAAGAACAAGATGTGAAAGCGCATAACGGTGACCATAGGCTGGCGAATAAACGCCACCGAGATAATTTGGCGGTATGAAATAGTAGGCCAGATATCTCAATGGATTAAGGTGCTAACATCCGATGAAATCACTGATTTACACCCGCAAAAACAGTGAAACATCATAACGTTTCAACGGTAAGCAAAGAGCGTAAGAGAAACTGGAAGAGGATGGTGGAAAACAACAAGCAAGAGCCGTGAAGGATTTTGAGAGGGGTGAAGAACAAACTTTAGAGGAATATCCAAACGAGTTTTCAAAGAAGATGCTACAAGGGTCCATCTTCAAATCGTGCGGATGCCATGAGCCGCTGCTGTATGAAGCAGAAAAGGTGAAAAGAAAGTTCATATTGTGCAAGAGGATGAAGAGGAAAGTGTTAGTTCATCAGACCTTGTTACAAACCCTAAAATTGAAGAAGCTTTGATGCTACAAAGATAGCTTTTGAAGGCCTCCAAGGAGAAAGAACCTTTGAAAAGAAAGAGTCTCTTCAGAACAACACGTAAGTCTAAACATAAGGTATGTAAAGTTATTATAGACTCATGGTGTACTGAAAAAATGGTTGCTAGTGAGATGGTAGAAAAGTTGGATTTGAAGACATTTCCTTATGATAAACCCTACATGATTTCATGGCTGAATGAGAATCAATCTATTCTTGTGAATGAGGAAGTAAAATTTGAATTTAATATTGGTGGGTATAGAGATCAGGTTGTGTGTGATATTTCTTCCGTGAGTTGTCATATTTTGCTTGGAAGGCCATGGAAATATGACAAAAAGGCCATATATGATTGTAGGAGTAATTGTTATTTGATTGAGCATGAAGGTAGATGTTTTTCACTCCTCCCATTGTAGGATGATCAGTCCAATACAATAAAAGTGATTGTGTTTGGTATGAAGACACTTGTTAGGAAGGAGAATGGTTAGTGTGGAGACATTCCCATGATGGAAAAGCTAGGGACAAAGCATAAGGTGGTAGAAACAAAGCACTTGAAGTATGTTTTAGTATTGAAGGATGAACGTAGCATGTTGACACCACAAATAGGTCAAGGAAAGGCAAATGTGCAGATGCAGGTTGAGAGTAAGGATGGTAACACCATCCTTGTGGGGACTATGAGTTGTCCTATAACAATGAATAAGATTGAAGGGAAATTTGGCACTGTCAAGATAGAGTTTTCTGAGATTGATGGACTTGACAAGAACAAGGAAGTGGTGGAAAAAGGTAAAGGTATGTGTTGTAATCTTTTGTATGTACATCTAGGAACAATAAAGGAACCTTTTACAGGTGTAAACAAAGTTAAGGAATATGGAGCAGATCTATTGGAAGAAGACAAGTTGAGGCAAAGAAAGGACAAGGAAAAGTATGAGAAAAGGATAGCATACACACCACCATGGAGGAGAATGTCAGTTGAGAAATCTTATGGAGGACATGAAGTTGATAAGAGGAAGACAAGAACAAGTTGCTACTGTCATTCATGGGGCATGAATCTTTTTAAGCCTAGGTACATGGCGCAGGAGCACCTACACCTTATTGACAAAAAAAATTGATCCTTTGAAGGTTTGATGGGTGATCAGTAGGTTGGTAGGGGTTTCTTGAGTTTATTTTCTCTTAATAAGGTCTAAAAGACCATTTAATATATAGTTGGGGGTGTTTAGTGTCTTAGGTGTTAAAATGTTTAAATTTGCAAACAAAAATGCACATGTTGTTAAGCAAGAAATACAACTTGCTAGGAATTTGAAAGGTCATAAGGATTTGAAAGGTAGTTATAGCCATTTGGGGAGTTTTCATTGATTTGAATAAGTTTAAATAGCCTCTAAATGGCTTGAACATGATTGATGAAGAATGTATTTTGGTACCCATTAAAAGAAACAACGTTCTTTCTAAAATTTTCTCTATAAATCTATTCTTTTCTTTTACTGTACAACCCATACAAATTGTAGAATGCTCTGAAATCTCTTGGAACCTAGAGTAGAATGTTTTAAGATATATTTGAATCCATTTTTGATAGTCTAACTCTAATTTTAGAGGAAGATCTTGAGCATTTCCTGAATCTGACTGTGACAGACCAGTAAGGCTTTGTTGAAGGTTTAATAATGTTGTAATCCTTTCCATCTACTGTCATGAACTGTTCCTTAGTGGAAAGGCATGCCATAATGGTAGGGAAGGTATTTTTCATTTTTTTTAGGGGAAGAGAAGCATGTTGTGAGAATTGGGGTTTTCCCTATGGCCAACAAGGTGATTTCCATGTGAAAAAGAGGTATAGGGTTGTGGTTCTAACAAAATGTTGAAATAATAGTGTATGTGATGGCTTGGTGACCTTGTGTAGGGTAATTAGGAAGTGTTCAATGCATTGGTTGGATTTGGAGAGCCTGGGTGATGTGACTTTGTAACCCGCGCTTCTGTCGCAGAGCGGCGTTTTCTCGCACCACCATCCCGGTAACCCCAGTGTCGCACCGCACCCGGGCGCTCGGAGCAAAACACCATTCCCTGTCGGTTATGTTTTCGATGATGTTTTTATATCCCCGCACCACACCGTAATCCGATGAATGGTTTTCTATTTTGAAAGCCGCAAAGAATTCTGGTGATTTTGATGAGGGCGAGGTTTTGAATCAAGGTGTCTAGGGAATATATTTGGAAAGGCTCTTCATGTAAGATACGTGGCTGCGCTGAGCTTTAGCTACTACCAAATGCGAGAGGCTGGTTCAAGTTGAGAATCTTGTGTCAAGGATTAGTTATTTCCAGATTGATCATTTCCTGGTGGTTGAGGTCGCACCACCTTTGCACTGCAAAGGGTACCAACCGGCGAGTGGTGGTCCCCGTGAAATAAGGTTAAGGGTTTGAGTGCAAAAATGTGTGATTGAAGAAATCCAAACATGCCTCCTAAAGGAAGCATAGTTGCAAGGAAGACATATGAGTAGGCTAGAGAAATAGAAGCCTTGAAGAGGTAGATGGCTGCATTGAAGTCTAAATCTAGGGTTGATATGGAGGAGAGTGATTTTGAAGAGGAAGAGACCTCTAGTGCAGAGGAAGGGATGGATCTAGACGATGTGAGAATGATGAAGATTTTGAAGGATTTGAAGAAAGACGGACATAGAAAAATGGATGTGCCTATGTATGGGGGAAAACTAGATGGAGAAGAGCTCTTGGATTGGATAGGGGCTTTGGAGAACTATTTTGACAGTGAGGAGATTGTTGAAGAACACAAAGTGAAGAAGGCCAAAACCAGATTGAAAGGACATGCTTTGTTGTGGTGGAACTTTGTGCAAGAAGAAAGGTAGAAAGAGGGAAAGAACAAGATCACTTCTTGGGAGAGGATGAAGGAAAAAATCAAGGGTAAGTTCCTTCCTTGTGATTATAATGTTCAATTACTTAAAAGATTACAAAATCTTAGGAAAAAAGAACAAGATGTGCAAGCATATACTGAGGAATTCTATAGGTTAAGCATAAGAACAAAGCATGAGGAGGATGAGGAAGAAAGAGTAGCTAGATATCTCAATGGCTTAAGGTATAACATTCAAGATGAAATCAGTTTTATGGAACCAAAAATAGTGGAACAATGTTTTCAAATGGCAATAAGAGAAGAAGAGAAAATCAAGAGGATGGTAAGGGAAAAGAACAAGTGGCTAAGTTTAGGGGTGGATGGAGAGATGGTAGAACAAACTTTAGAGGAAGAGATTCAAATGAGTTTGAAGGAAGATGTTACAAGTGTGGTGAGTTTGGCCACCCATTTTTCAAGTGTTCAGATAAGTTATGAGCTGCTACAAGTGGAAATGAGAAAAAAGGTGAAAAGAGAGTTCAACGTGTGCAAGAGGATGAAGAGGAAAGTGTTAGTTCATTAGACCTTGTTGCAAACCCTGAAATTGGAGAAGTTTGATGCTACAAAGATAAATTTTGAAGGCCTCCAACGAGAAAGAACCTTTGCAACAAAAGAGTCTCTTCAGAACAACATGTAAGTCTAAACATAAGGTATGTAAAGTTATTATAGACTCAAGGTGTATTGAAAATATGGTTGCTAGTGAGATGGTAGAAAATTTGGATTTGAGGACATTTCCTCATGATAAACCCTACATGATTTCATGGCTCAATGAGAATCAATCTATTCTTATGAATGAGCAAGTAAAAGTTGTGTATATACATAAAAATGGTCATGTCTAAATCCTGGCATTTAATTAAATATGTATTATTTAATTAATTCATCTACATATGATTAAATTAATTTGATTTAATTATATTGTTCATCCACTTTATTCTTCCACTTTAATTAAATAAATTCATTTTATTTAATTACCACTTTCTTAAGTCCACTTAATTAATTAATTAAATGTCATTATTTATTTAAATTAATTATCACATTTAAGTTTAATTAAATCTTTGATTTAATTGAATTTAATTTCTTTTATCCTATTTCAAATCTTTCTTCTAATTAATTAAATATCTTATTTAATTAATTTCATTTCCACAAATTTAATTAAATATCTTTCAAATCTTTTCAAATCATAATTAAATCTAATTATGAAATCTTCCATTATCTTTCAAATCTTAATGAAATCTTCCATGTCACCCGTAAAAAAATTTTGAATTTATAATTCATTATTTATCTTAAAAATCTTTCCTCAATCTCACAAAAAGATGATTTTTACAATTCATCTTTATCATCTCATCTTATCTCTTTTTACAAAAAAGAAAACAAATCTTTCTTTCTATTTTCTTCTATTTTCTCTTTAGTCTTATCCATCATCAACCATTCGATCTGCCAGGAAGTTTCACAGCTGTTGATCACATCAGCCAATCAGAAGCTTTCAAAAACTCTATAAATACCCCTACGATCCAAGCATTGGTGACACACAATACATGCAAATTAGAGATTACTTGCATTCTAGCATTGTTTTTTATCATCTTTAGTTTTTATCAATTTTGTAATCTTTCATTTCATTAATCATGTCTAGTATCAACATAATCATGTCTTAGCATAGCATTGCATGCATTCATCTTTAATCTCATTCTCTAGGAAGATCATTTGTTGAGCCTAGCCCAAGATCTGAGAGCTAGCTGGAATCAATGAAAACACTGGAGATAGAGGACAATGGAACGTCTTTGAAGCATAAATGGAGTTTGCATCTCTTTTCCTTTTTATGTTATGCTTTGATTTAAAGATTCATTGGTGTGTTTGAATTTAATATTGGTAGGTATAGAGATCAAGTTGTGTGTGATGTTGTTTCCATGAGTTGTCATATTTTTCTTCGAAGGCCATATATGATTGTAGGAGTAATTTTTATTTGATTGAGCATGAAGGTAGATGTTTTTCACTCCTCACATTGCATGATGATCAGTCTAATATAGAAAAAGTGATTTTGTTTGGTATGAAGACACTTGTGAGGAAGGAGAATGGTAAGTGTGGAGACATTCCCATGATGGAAAAGCTAGGGACAGAGCATAAGGCAGTAGAAACAAAGAACTTGAAGTATGTTTTAGTATTGAAGGATGAAGGTAGCATGTTGACACCACAAACAGGTCAAGGAAAGGTGAATGTGCAGATGCAGGTTGAGAGTAAGGATGGTGACACCATCCTTTTGGGGACTGTTAGTTGTCCTATAACAATGAATAAGATTAGAGGGAAATTTGGCACTCTCAAGATAGAGA
>VDFB02391975.1:0-24264 GCA_007258455.2 Sequoia sempervirens | reverse complement strand
TTTAATTTTGATATTGATAAGATAACCCTTGAGGAGGGGGCAAAATTGGTGGAGGATAGTGGATGTCTTATGTTGTCGAGAGGGGACATGGTTCTACAATTGCATTAGACACTACTAGGAGTAGATAAGATGGTGATGCATTTTATGATGTTAAAAAAGAAAATAAATTTTTACTTTGGTTTAGAATTCCATCCTGAATACAAAACTCTTAAAATGTGTGGCACCTCCCCAAACACAACAAGCTACAAGTGTATAAAATTCCATAAGAATTAATAGTGAAACTAATTATACAAAGAGTTGTGGACACTTCAACCCTAGAAGTAGTATCTTTTATCAACAAATACTACCATGTTTAGTGAGACAACTATGAAGAAGTTGCAAGCAAGTTTTAATAAACTGCATGAAGAGAATGCTAAGTTTAAGTGAATACAATAAAGATAATTCAAGTTTAGAGAATCTTAGAGTCCAAATCTTAGAGAGAATTTCAAAACAAATTAAACTTCTTGCTAGCACATCAAGGAGTGACAATGTCTTATATTAAAGAATAAATGAATTGTGGACCCAATTGTAGCCATCCAAGAATTATGAAAGAGTAATGCAAGTAATGACTAGGAGATACATCAAACATTTAATAAGGAGCATTTTAAGGACACTGTTTAAAAATTAAAAAGAATGGTAGATAAATTTTGAAAATATAATATAAATATTTAAAAATTAGATTGACCTTGTTTTAATCGAGATAAATAAAAATTGAATTCCTAAATAATCTAAAAGAAAAATATTTACTAGAATTCTTGATGTCCTTGATAAAATAATCACTAAATTTATGAGTAATGTGCCTACCTTCATGGGTAGGAGAGGGAAACTTCTGAAGGAAACAATAGATGAATTTAGATATCTTGAACATTGAACACATGATAATACCTAACTTTACCATTAATTATACACTAAAAACACTAAACTATTATAGTAAAACAAAGAGTAAAAATGAGTCCAAAAACAAATATATACTCCCCAACACGGTAACATGCTATAAATTTAACCTCGCTTGTGTTGTCACCATGGAAGGGGACGTTATCACCAGTTCCTAGGCTTTTCCATTAACAACTCCTTCCCGCTCGCCTTGAAATAGAGAAAATTCTTGAATTTCTCTGCGCAGGCAATTAGTCAACACTCCTCCCTTCCATGTCACGTATACGAAACGAGGGAGGCGAGGTGAATACCAGGCCAAGGAGTACAAAAATCTATCCACACCCATTGGTGGCCCCGCTGAGTTACCACCAGATGTGAGATCAAATTTAGGAAATTGAATTGAGTTGAATTCAGTCGAATCGAATCGAATCGATGCGATGTCGAGGGAGAGGGTCGTGGGATTGTTAATTATAGCGTTTGTGCTTGGGGCGAAGGTGGATGCTTCTATTCACGGGTATAACAATGGCAGATTTTCTGCGCAGGGGAACTCCTTCTTTTTCTACGGTGGAAGTGAGGGTCTGTACGCCACCCCTCAAGTTGACAAAGATGGAGAAACAAAGGGCAAGTCATTTATCAAGTATTTCCCTTCATCTTCTTCCTTCAATTTTGTTACGGTGTTCTTGCCATTTTGCGAGAAGCGTTTTCTCTATTTGTTGCTTCTTTTAATTAGAGCAGTTGACGGAATTAAAAGCAAACTGTTTTTTTATGGACATGGAACAGTTAAATTAGGATAAATATGCGATTACATTTATTCCAAACGGTACAGTAGTTTCTTAATGATTTCTGTTAGGGGCAACGCCACATTCGAATTTATTGATATTGATCACATGAAACCGATGGTTTCATGCCATTTTTTTTATGCCAGACCTAATGTGACTAGTTAGTCTGAAAGAACATGTGTAAAACGGTCCTCCGAGTGACCTGTCAAGATAAATCAGATTAGAAATCTCTCCGGAAATCAATAATTTGTTTTTGCTGGGCCTTTGTTGAGTGCGTTGTATGAGTTATGGAAAAGTGGAATCTTATGTTTAAAGCTTTTTGACAAAACTGTGTTGTGTTTTTTTCATCAATAATTTGGATCACTCTCCGCCTCCGCCTAAGCTGGTCTAGCAGGACAAGATTTGACAGACCTGACGCCTATTCTTAAGGGTTTTGAACATATTCTACATGCATCGATAAATTAGGAAGACTTCTATTTTATTTTTTTAAATATAGATTTCTCTGTTCAAATTAGATACAGCAGGAGCGGATTTTATAGCTTTTCATGGTTTAGTTAACGGAATACGAGTATTGCTTTAGAAAACGGTTTAGATATTTTCTTTTGTTTAGTTGTTTACAGTTGATGCTTCATTATTATAAAACAAAGACAGCCACTGTATGAGTCTTGATGTCCTCAAATTTTTTAGGTTGGTTGTCGAGTATCACTATCATCCCTCTTGTGTAGTACTCGATGCGTATCACCAAGTTTTATTTACAGAGCAATCAACTTGGGCGTTTAAACAGCTAGTAAATTAAAAATTTGAATGCAACAATGTTTAGTTTACTTTATCCTTAAAGAAAGGACGGGGAAAAAATTCTACGCAAACAATTAAAAAAGATACATTTATAACTCATCTTTATTTACAGGTCTCTATGTCATTATTCTTTACACACAAAAATAAGGTAAAGTTAATCCAGTTCTGCTGCTTCAAAGTGATCCTCTGAAGGAATCTAGTTAATATAAACTTAAAGTGAATAGAATATCATTACTATATATTATAGCCTTGTTGCTAAGTAAATAGGTTGCTGCAGTTTCTTAGGTCATTTCCTTGACTCACCCAACAGGCAGCAACATAAATTTAGAACAGTGGGAAAAATCACCATAGGATGTGAATAGAATATCATTACTATATATTATAGCCTTGTTGGTAAGTAAATAAGTTGCTGCAGTTTCTTAGGTCATCTTCTTGACTCACCCGACAGGCAGCAACATAAATTTAAAACAGTGGGAGAAATCACCATAGGATGTGATTTTTTTTTTTGCGTTTGAGAGGGAAAATTCCCTTTTATGATAGGGGTTTTGTAATTTTTTGAGTACTTTTAACTCAAAAATATAAAAAGGAAACAAAATAGGAAAAATGACAGAAGGAGAAAAATAAACTCGGGATGGAATAAGCACAGAGAAACATCTAGGTTACTCAAGAACAAAAGAGAAAATGCCAAAAAGAAAAAGAATTTATGCAGAATTAAATAGAAAAGCAAATTTTAATTCGCACACACACCATAAATATAGTATATACATATGAAGACTGTGACTAGTTTGCATTTCCCACAAAAAATACAAGGAATAGATGAAGAAAAGATTTCATATTAAACCTAAGAATAACACAATCTACAAAGAATAAGAAGGCACAAATTCCTGCAAATATTTCTTTTTATTTCTCCAAAAATAGGCACAAAGTCTCTACTTCCTTCTCCTATACAAAAGTTGTGCAAATCATCAAAAAGTCCCAAATAATTATAAAGCAGCTCCTTATGTAGGGAAATAACTGACTTTTAGCTAGTTAAGGCTTTTTCTTTCCAATACATTTGAAAAGCACAAAGTCCATTTAAAATAAAAGACATTATACGTTATAATATGTCTGGCTTGATAAAAAGGACTTTATTAAATGATATTATAATGTAATAAACTATTTCAAACATGACTTTTTCATCAACTTGACCCTTCTAGAAAGGTGACTTTATAACATAATAAAATGGTTTGAAAATACTTTATTGTAACATTGAGCCCCATTGTTGATGTTATTTTTTGAGTCCAGAAGAATAGGACCCCTCTTGATTCATTGTCGATCACCTCTATTGTCTTCATCTCAGCATCCATACATGATACAACTACATTATCTTGCATCCATGACATTCCATGAGATTACATTTCTTGAGACATTTTGTCAAGCGGCTCACTGCCTTCTGTAAGCCTTGAATTGAAAAAATTCTCCCATTCTTTTGACTTCAAGACCTTACTGGAACACATGTCTCAAGATGCCTATCTAGTAAATCAGCTGCATTTTTCACAAGTTGTAATATCTCCAGCATTTTCTTCCTTGATACCTATTACCGACTTTAAATGCTTCTTCAAGGGCCATTACTATCTCCACCTTATCAAGAGTGTCATCACTCAAATCTGTAAATTTGGATCCACTTGTCAAAATTTTATCATTTGACAAAGCTAAGTGGCACTTCACTATTCCACACATTTTATTGACAGTTTCTGATTTGGTCAAACATAGAACTTGTGAGTTGTGAGAATTAAATTGTGCAAATCAAAGTAGCTAGGAAAATACCATGCATGCGCTTCCAGTACTGTAAGGTTTTCTATACATTGGCCTAACACAAGTGGAAACAAACTATGCTCATAAAGTGGAAATAGGACACAAAATCATTTTTTTCATTGACATTGTTGATGTTACTTAGCAGCGTCGGGCTGCTTCTTCAGATCCACTCATTTGAAGGCAATTCAAATGATAGCCTTAACGGCTATTTGAATTGCGAGTTCATCCTTTGAAGAAGACACGACTTTCTATGGAGGCCAATCTCTTGAAATGGCACGGCCTTTATGGTTGCAATTAATAAATATTTATTGTAATTAATATTTATTGAGGAGGCACGAATTTCTATAGAGGCCGACCTCTCTTGATAGTGATTTATATTATTTGTAATTACATTTTATGAAGGCCAACCTTGCACTTGAAGAGGTGCGACCTCTCCACCATCATGTATATATACAAGCTCATTTCATTCCATTCATCATCAAGCAAGTTCATTTCCATCCTTCATTCAAGTGCGAATTGTTTCAAGAGCAGATTGAGATCTGTAGGAGGCTGAGTCTTTTGTTAGCAGATTGCATCACTGTAATTCTGTAGTTGCATCAGATTGTGGTGTTATCTCTTGGCCCTCTTATTGGCCTTCATTGTAAAGGAAACTTTGTTTTGAGACTCAATATATAAGTGATATATTGTTGCTGGGTTTTTCTCCCTCAGGAGGAGGGTTTTCCTAGGGTATCTGCTGTGTTGTGTGATTATTTTTGAATTAATTTCTGTGCACTTAATCTGATATTAAAATTAAGATGGTATCAGAGCGGGTGTGAAGTAAGATCTTGATCAGATTATGCATTACAGCGATACTCTCTTTTCTCTTTCTCATTGTTGAGTAATTCTACCTCTTCGTCAAGATGGTGAACGGGTTGAAGATTGAGGATAGGTTTGAAGGAGCATCAAATTTCACTTCATGGAGGTTCAGAATCATGCTCACCTTGGAAGAGAATGATTTGGCTGAGTTTGTGGAGACCAAAGTTCCCGAACCAGAGGAGGAAGAAGAGAAGTTGCAATGGAGAAAGAAAGACATCAAGGCAAAGAAGATGTTGGTTGATTCCGTTAAAGATCATATTGTTTCTATCATCTCTAAGATGAAGACGGCGAGGGAGATGGTCAAGTCTTTGGAGGAGATGTACGAAATCAACAACACAAGTTGGTCTCTTGCACTGAAGCAACAACTCCATCATGTGAAGATGGTGAAAGGAGAATCGGTTATTGCTTACTTCATGAAGATTTCGGAGTTGAGAGATCAACTCTCTACAATTGGCCATGTGGTAGATGACAAGGACTTGACCATGCTTGCTCTCAATGGTCTTCCTTCATCATGGGAGTCTTACATTCAAGGGATCAGTGCAAGATCGAAACTTCCTAAGTTTAATCGGTTTAGAGCGGATTGCATTCAGGAGGAGTCTAGATTAGCTGCAAGAGGAATTGGTCAAAGCTCCACTAATGAGGAGATTCATGTTCTTGCCACCCATTCATCGAAGAAGAAAGGGAAAGGTGGAAAGAAAGGATACTTCAAGAGAAATAGAGATAAGGAATCCGATGGTGCCCCCGCATTCAAGAAGAAGAGAGACCTTTCCAAGATTCAATGCTTTAGATGTGACAAGTATGGCCACTTTGCTAAAGAGTGTCCCTCTAGGCCTAAGCAGCAGGCTACCATAGCAGATGTTCCACAAAAGGATTCTTGTGATTACTTATTCTTTTCGGCTTTGTCAAGCAGTGTACCTACCGACACCAACACTTGGTTGATTGATAGTGGTGCCTCTCGCCACATCACCGGATTCCGGGCTCATCTATCTAACTTGGTGGAGAGAGATTCTAGTGAACAAGTTATCATTGGAGATGATGCAAGTTACACAGTGAAAGGAGTTGGGACCTCTACTCTTCACCTGGACTCCGTCATTACCCTACAGCTGAATGATGTACTATTCGTTCCAGGCATCAAGAGAAACCTTGTTTCCATTTCAGCCTTGGAAGACAAGGGATACCAAGTTGCATTTTCAAAGGGTAAAGTTCTTGTGTGGACAAAGAACTCAAGTATCAAGACTGCTCGTGTGATCGGGGTTCGACATGAGTGCCTCTACAGGCTATGCACTCGGCCACTTTAGGCGTTGGTGCATGATTCTTCAAGCTTGTGTGATCTTTGGCATCGAAGATTGGCTCACCTTCACTTTCGAGCCCTACCTATCATGGAGAAGATGGTCACAGGCCTTCCAAAGTTCGATCAGGAGCACAAAGGTACTTGCAAGGGCTGCGCTTTGGGTAAGAATACTAAAGGTCCATTTCATAATAGAGAAAGCAGATCCAAAAGTATTTTAGATCTCATTCACTCTGATTTATGTGGTCCAATGTCTGTTGCTTCTTCGAGTGGATCGATGACTACTCTAGAAAGACTTGGATTTACTTCTTGAAATCTAAGGAATCTGAGGAAGTATTAGAAAGGTTCAAGGAGTTC
Organism: Sequoia sempervirens; assembly: GCA_007258455.2. Classification (NCBI taxonomy): domain Eukaryota; kingdom Viridiplantae; phylum Streptophyta; class Pinopsida; order Cupressales; family Cupressaceae; genus Sequoia; species Sequoia sempervirens. The sequence continues at coordinate 17,484 of VDFB02391975.1, read as the reverse complement.
AAAGCTCAGGTGGAGAATCTTTCGGGGAAGAAAATCAAAGTTCTAAGATCCGACAATGGAGGAGAGTACACTTTCGACAACTTTCGGAATTACTGTATTGAAGTTGGGATTAAGAGGGAGTTCAGTGTCCCTTACAATCCCCAACAGAATGGTGTTGCTGAACGAAAGAACAAGACTATTGTGGAAGTAGCGAAAGCTATGATCCATGACCAAGATCTTCCAACATTCCTTTGGGTAGAAGCATCTAAGACAACAGTCTATGTTAAGAACATAAGTCCTCACCGAATCCTGGAGAACATGACTCCTGAAGAAGCCTTTACTGGGAAGAAGCCAAAAGTGAGTCATTTGAGGATCTTTGGATGTCCAGTTTATGTTCATGTACTGAAGGAAAAGAGAGCAAAGTTGGAGCCTTCTAGCAAGAAGGGGATATTTGTAGGTTACAATGAGACAGCTAAAGTTTACATAATCTACATTCCAGGTTAGAAGCTAATTGAGATCAGTAGAGATGTCACATTTGAGGAAGATGTTGCATTCAGAAGATCCAAGGGCACTCAGATGGAGATTGATAATGAAGAGCCTTCACAGGATATGGAAGTTGACCACTCTCCTAAGATTCAGAAGGAGGCTCCTGAACCAAAAGAAGATAATGATCTTGTTGAGCCCTTGGAACCTACTGATGGGCCTACTGATATTGTGGTTGAGACCTCTTTGGGCTAGGCAAACAATGCATGAGGCAGAAAGGTTTGCAGCTCCAAGGGGAACCTTCAGAGAAAGCAAGAGACCTCACAAGTTCTCTAGTTATGTTGCTTTGATGAGTCAGATTATTGAGTCTGAGCCTTCCAGTGTTGAGGAAGCTTCTAATCAACAAGTTTGGAAAGATGCTATGACAGAGGAGTATCAATCAATTCTCAAGAATGATGTTTGGGACATCGTTCCTAGACCTGAAGGCAAATTTGTGGTATCTTCAAAATGGCTCTTCAAGATCAAGCATGTGGCTGATGGGAGCATTGAGAAAGAAGTACAAGGCAAGATTCGTGGCTAGGGGGTTCTCACAAAAAGAGGGAGTTGACTATGAAGAAACATTTGCTCCAGTTGCTCGCTATACTTCTGTTAGAACCATTATTGCCATTGCTGCATCTAGAGGATGGAAGATTCATCAGATGGATGTGAAGACAACTTTTCTGAATGGTGTGCTTGAGGAAGAAGTCTATATTGAGCAACCTGATGGATTCGAGGTACATGGGAAGGAGTCTCATGTTAGCAGGTTGAAGAAGGCCTTGTATGGTCTTAAGTAGGCGCCTTGTGCATGGTACGAAAGGATTGATCGTTATCTGTCAAGCTTGGTCTTCCTCAAGAATGATGCTGACTCGAACCTGTACTTTAAGGTAATTGATGGTGAAGCATTGATTTTGGTCTTGTATGTTGATGATTTGATTTTTACTAGTGAAGAGCACCTCATTATCAAATGCAAGAAGGAGTTGGCTTCTGAGTTTGAAATGGAGGATCTTGGGCTCATGCATTACTTCCTTGGCTTAGAAGTTTGGCAGAAACCAAATGAGATGATTCTAAGTCAAGGGAAGTACACTATTGATATTCTAAAGAGGTTTGGCATGTTGGATTGCAAATCTATGTTTATGCCTATGGAGACCAACTTGCACAAGTTAAAAGAGGCTGCAACTAGTTCAGATCTGGTGGATCCCGCATTATATAGGCAGTTGATTGGATCATTAATGTATCTAGTCAACACTAGACCAGATATCTGCTATGTAGTGAGTGCTCTTAGTCAGTTCATGTGTGAACCGAGGCAGATACATCTTGTTGTAGCAAAACATATTCTAAGATACTTGGGTGGCACAGTTGGATATGGGCTGAGATATTCTTCAGATGCAGATTTGAAGTTGCATGGTTATATTGATTCTGATTGGGCAGGGTGTGTCTCTGATTGAAAGAGTGCCTCTGGGTGTTGCTTCAGTTTGGGATTTGCGATGATATCCTGGTGTAGCAGGAAGCAGTCATTTGTAGCATTGAGTACAGCAGAGGCAGAGTATATTGTAGCTTGTGTGGCAGCTCGGGAAGCAGTATGGCTTCGGAAGCTCCTTGCAGGATTGTTTGGGCAATCAATGGAGCCTACCATCATTCATTGTGATAACCAGAGTTGTGTGAAGCTTTCTGTCAATCCTGTGTTTCATGACAAAACCAAACATGTTGAGATCAAATACCATTATATCAGAGATATGGTATTGAGGAAAGTTATACAGTTGAGGTATATCAGCACTTATGAGTAGATGATAGACATTCTCACCAAGCCTGCACATCTCTCCTTGACACATCAACTTTATCTTTCAATTTTTGTGTTGCTGCTATGATTGTCTTCTTAACCTGCTCATGAATCTCCTTCATGGTCTGAGTGAAGTCTTTTGCATGTCCACTCCTATTCTCCTGAGATCCAAGGTCTCTAAGTTCACAAACTCCTCTTGGGTGCATCCCATACACAACCTCAAAAGGACTTTTTCCTGTAGTTCTATTGATGCTGTCATTGTAGGCATATTCAGCTTGAGAAATCACCACATCCCATGTCTGTCCATACTCCTTGGTTAAACATCTTAAAAGATTGCCTAACACTCTGTTGATCACCTCTGTTTGACCATCGGTCTGAGGATGGTAAGCTGATCCAAATGACAGATTTGTTCCCAATCTGCTCCATAAAGTCTTCCAAAAATGGCTCATGAATTTCACATCCCTGTCTGATACAATGCTCAATGGCAATCCATGGATTCTTACAACTTCCCTGAAGAAAAGATGGGCAATGTAGCTAGCATCATGTGTAGTCTTGCAAGGGATAAAGTGACTCATCTTGCTAAATCTGTCCACAACTACATAAATACTGTCAAACCCTGCCTTAGTCTTTGGGAGTCCTACCACAAAATCCATACTAACACACTCCCATGGTCTATTGGGAATGGGCAAAGGTTGATACAAACCTGCATTGCTGGCTCCCCCTTTGGCTTTCATGCAAACTACACACTGCTCCACATATTTCCTAACATCTCTTGCCAACTTAGGCCAGTAATAGAACCTTTGTACCAGCTCTAAAGTTTTATTTATTCCAAAATGCCCACTAAGACTGCCATTATGTTTCTCTTGGATCAGATTTTCCCTCATTGATCCTCTTGGGACACATAACAGATTGCCCTTAAATAACAATCCATTTTGCAATGTATACTCAACATACTGACTATGAAAATGATTCTCAAAATCAGAGCATACCTTGTAGGCTTCTGAGAAGTCTTCATCCTCACCATAGAGGTCTTTGAAACTCTCTAATCCAATGCTTTTCAGCTGTATCTCTTGAACTGTCAACAACCTTCTACTTAATGCATCTGCCACCTTATTCATTTGTCCCTTCTTGTGCTTGATGGTAAAAGTGAAAGCTTGGATGTATTCCATCCATTTCAAGTGTCTATTACTCAGCTTTGTTGTTGATGTAACTGAGTGCCTGGTTATCTGTGAAGACCACAAACTCTTTGGGCAACAAATAATGCCTCCACTTCCTAAGGGACTGCACTAAAGCATATAACTCAAGATCATAGGTGGAGTATTTTTTCTTGGCTTCATTGAGCTTTTCACTAAAAAAGGCTACAGGCCTACCTTCTTGACTAAGTACTCCTCCTACTGCCACTCCACTTGCATCACACTCAACTGTGAACAACTTATCAAAACTAGGCAATAACAAAATTGGTTGAGTTGCCACTTCTTGTTTCAGCTTTTCAAACCCTTTATCAGCCTCTTGAGTCCACTTAAACTTTGTTTTTAGACCACCCTTAATAGTATCTAGAACTGGTGCACATATACCACTAAAATTCCTGATGAATTTCCTATAAAACTGAGCTAAACCATGAAAACTTCTTACCTCTGTTGCTGTGGTTGGTGTAGGCCAGTTTAGGATGGCTTCCACCTTGCTTGGATCCATCTTCAGGGTTCCTTGGGATACTACAAAGCCTAGATACACAAGTTCTTGTTTGAAGAACTCACACTTCTCAAGGTTAATTGCCAATTGTTCTTCTTGCAGCCTTTTAAGTACCATCTCCACATGCTTCAAATGTTCTTCTGCTGTCTTACTGAAAATCAGTATATCATCAAGGTAGACTAGCACAAAGATTCCTATGAAGTCCTTGAGCACCTCATTCATTAGTCTCAAGAACGTGCTAGGGGCATTTGAGAGGCCAAATGGCATCACTTTCCACTCATACAAGCCATCATTTGTCTTAAAAGCTGTCTTCCATTCATCACCCTCATTGATTCTGATTTGATGATACCCGCTCTTAAGATCCAACTTGGTGAAGAATTTTGCACCTCCAAGACAATCCATCAAGTCTTCAATTCTAGGAATAGGGAACCTATACCTAATTGTGATTCTATTAATTGCTCTAGAATCAGTGCATAATCTCCACTTACCACCTTTTTTTGTTGCCAAAACCACTGGGACTACACATGGACTAATACTCTTTTGAATCAAGCCTTGATCCAACAACTCCTTCACTTGTCTAGCCACTTCAAGATTCTGATCTGGTGTGAGCTTGTATGCTGCTTTGTTAGGTAAGGAAGCTCCAGGTATGAAATCAATTTGATGGCTTATAGCTCTCCTTGGAGGTAGGGTTGCAGGTGTACCATCACTGACAATTTTCTTGTACTTTTCTAGCAGCCTTTGAACTGTTTCAGGTATGACTGTCTTCTCAGCCTTTTCTTCATCTTTTGACTGCATTAGGACCACATATCCTTCATTCCCTTGGTGTAGGTCCTTAAGGAACTCCTTGCCACTGCTCAACATGATGTTAGGAACCTTTGACTGCCCCTCATCTTCTTCTAATAATGACTGCAGCTTGAAAGTTCTTCCATCCTTCTTGAATTCAATGGTGTTCTCCTTCCCATGATATATAGCACCTCTGTCATATTGCCATGGCCTGCCAAGCAGAAGATGGCATGCATCCATGGGTAGTACATCACAAACCAACTTGTCTTTATATCCTCCAATTGAGAATTCCACTGTTACCTGCTCATTCACTAGAACACTCTGCCCTTTGTTCAACCATGTGACTTTGTAAGGGTTAGAGTGGGGTTTGGTTTCCAATTTCAACTTCTTTACTGCCTCCTCAGAGATGATATTATTTGTAGAACCAGAATCTACAATGACCTTGCATACCTTTCCAAATATCTTGCACCTTGCTCTAAACAAAGCTCTCCTTTGCTTGGGTTCTTCTTTGACTGGTTATTTGATCAAAACCTTGTTAAACATCAGATTTTCTCCTACTTCTGATTCTATATGACTGATCTCAGGTGATTTGACACTCATGGTGTCCTCTTGTGCATAGGCCACTCTCTTTTCATTGCTTGAAGAAGAAGCTTTCTCCGGGCATCTATAAGCAGGGTGACCTAGCTGATTGCAGTGATAACATTTCATGGTGGCAAAGTAGGAGTTACTTCTGCCTACTCCTCTTCCCCTATTTGAACCTCCTTGAGGTCCTCTTCCTCTGTTAAATCCTCCTCTTGAAGATGTTTCACCTCCATGCTCGGTAAGCTTAGATTCACCTTGGTTCCTTTGATCATTACCTCTACCTTGGTAACCTCCACGCTGTCCTCTTTGATCTCTTTGATCTCTGCCTTTGCCTCTGCCTCTAGAAGACTGATCTTGCCTCCTCTTGTTCCTTTCCTCTATCTTGATAGCCAACTGATAACATTGGTGTACTGTCTTGGGACTTAGTAAGGCCATTTCCTCTTGGATATTCCACTTCAAACCGTTGAGATACCTAGCCACTTTGAGGCTCTCATCCTCTGTCACATTAGACCTCATACAAAGCTTTTGAAACTCCTCAGTGTAAGTGCTGACATCTTGGTCTTTCTGCCTTAGGCTTTGCCTCTTCTTGTGCAATTGGATCTCATAATCATCTGGCATGTAGGCTTCTTTCACTTTAGCAACCATTCCTTTCCAAGTTGTTATGGGCTGTTTGCCTTCTTTCTCCCTTTCAGTTTGGATGAACTTCCACCATGTCAAGGCTGATCCCCTCAACCTTGATTTAGCTACCTTCACCTTCTGAGCTTCAGTGACTCCATCACACTCAAAATGATTCTCCATGCCTTCTATCCAGTCCATGACTAGATCAGGTTCCATCTTTCCACTGAACAGTGGTATGCCTTCAAGTGCTTTCCCACTCAAGGCTTTCAATGCCTTCGAGAAAGGCTCCTCCTTCAAAACAGGATCAGGTACAGGGGTCTTATCCTCCTCTGCTATCTCTTCTTCTTTTGGCATTCTTCCCTCAAACTGTGCACTTCTTACTGCTGTCTCCAGTTGGGCTATTCTTTCCCTCAACTGCTTATTGTCTTCTTCTTGTTCTTCAACCATCTTTGCTGGTTCTGCATTGGTCACCATGGTGGAAGAATCACTTGACTCAATGTCTGACATGCAAGACTTCTTTCCCAAATCTTTCACTCGCTCTGATACCAATCTGATAGGGTCAGGGTTGGTTGGAACTCTCACTGTTCCAAGCTCTGAGTCCTTGCCTTGAGAACTCCTAAGGGATCTTTCTCACCCTGACCTATAAGCCCTATTGCTGATAATAGGACTCTTGGTCTTACTGTCCAACCTTGCTATCTTCTTCAGTGCCTTAACCAAGCAACTCTTGGTGCTTTTCCTCTCTTATTCTTCCTAGCCTTTAATCCTTCTAAAGACTAATTTACCTCCATTTGCTCCCTAACTTGTTTGCAGGGGTGTGGTATATCTCCATGGCTTCAAAACTGTCTTGGGGAGATTCTTGTTCAACCTTCCTTCACTACTTCTCTATCGCTATCACAAAACCTTGGTCTAGGGTTTGGGCAGGGCTACAAGCTTTGAGCCCCTTTTAGGCCTCCTTGCACAAACAAACAAGTTAGAACTCCTTCCCTTTAAGAGATTGCACCAAACTCCCTTCTGACACCCTGGCCCAAATTCCAAGCTCTGACAGATTTTTGGGGTTTGGGGTCTTTTCTGTCCGTACAAAGGTACAATCCAGTCTTTGTAAGAAACTAGGGTTTCTTTAGACCTTTTCTTGGTCTGTTTTACTTCTTCCTGCCTCCATTTGGTCTGACAAGGGTTCCACTTCTCCTGCCAACCTTCTTGAGACCTCCTGCAATCACTACATACCCTGCAATGTTAATTCTTTGTCACCCCTGCCACGTTAGGGTTTGATTTCAACCACCTTTTCCAAACCGGGCATCACAAGCTCGCCTAGGAAAAGATCATAATCATGTTTCCAGAACTATTAAAGACTCCTATATTTACATTATGTACAAGGATGGAGTCTAGCTTTGTTTCCACTGCACCCATACTCCTTGGTACGGACAGAAAACAAGCTAAAACTCCATTTTTCTGAGATTACCAGTCAAAACAGCAAAGTAGGGAAAAACACAGTATTTACAAAACAACAGAAAGCGATGGAAATACAACCTACTGAACCAGATAAAATGCTTCAAAAAGCTTCACTACATGCTATTCAATCCAACAAAAGCTTTCCTCAATTCATTTCTTGCAGCTATCACACGCAAGAACAAAAAAACAGAACTTTCACAATAAAAACCACTGTTTCTCTTATTGTTCTCCTGAAACTGCCAACATTCAAAGCATCTAACCCCCTTCAAAGGTCGAGAGCTACCTTTTACAATGCTTAGAAAACAGTTAGGTTTTCATTTTTTAGCTTGAGAACGGCCAAAAGCTTGTTTTTGTAAAACACAGTGTGTTTTGCAACGTTTTGCTAAAGCTTAGGGAACAACCACAAAAAGGATTCCAAACTTATTCAACTTTTAACCTAAGAACCAAAAAGGTCCACAACCATAAACAAGATGGTCCATAAGACCTTACACAACAAGACAAAAGGATTCAAAACAAAACTTCAAAATAAGCTTGCACTTTGGCACTTTGGCAGGCGCTCCTGCACCACTTTGATTTGAGACTCAATATATAAGTGATATATTGTTGCTGGGTTTTTCTCCCTCAGGAGGAGGGTTTTCCTAGGGTATCTGTTGTGTTGTGTGATTATTTTTGAATTAATTTCTGTGCACTTAATCTGATATTAAAATTAACAGACATTTCAAAGAGATTATCACATCAATGAAATCTACAAAGATTTTAGTAGTGTTCCGGCATGTAAGCTATTAAAATTCCAATCATGATAACTAATTTTCTAATGCTAAAATAAACATTAAATTAATCACAAAAATCATTGAAATTCAAATTGTAGAAATGAACACAAATACACAACAATTTACACGTTGAAATCTGCTTTGTATTCCTTTGAAAGCTTACAAGGAAACCTCCACAACTATCAACTACAACTGCACAAAATTATTACATTGTATTAGGTAACTTCAATATTGCATCTATCTTTATATTATTTAGCTAAAAAGCTAATCTTCCAAAATAGAAATCTTATCTCATATAGGACTCTGAAGATAAGTCTAAATCATTAGTGATTATCTACACTTTATTAGACTTAATCAACTACATAAAAGAAGTTCACTTTAATCACTAAAGTGAATTACAAAATAGAAATTACTCGAACTACTTGCATGAAAGTTTTGAATTGAGCTAAAAACTCAACACTCCCTCTTAGTGAGGAAGGAATTTTGCACCAATCTATGTTTGTCTTTGCATGCTTCAAACTTCCGTTTTGCTAAGGGCTTGGTCAGAATATTAGCTAACTATTGATCCATTGATTCTTTGAGGTTGGAAGACTCAATGATGTTACTGATCGATGTTGTGTAGTCAAGAAAATTCTTCTAGGGCCTACTCTCCCTGAATGTGCTCCTAGGAGCCTCAACATGATCTTGAGCATCCCTCAATTTCTGTTCAAACCATCAAGGTCTCCTAACAAAAGAAGGGCTGAAGTTTCTTCCTCCTTACCTGAAGGCTGTTGTCCCGAATTGGAAAAACTAGAATCTTTGGAGATCCAACATTTGGAGCATCTTGCTCCTCATCCTCTATTATTGGAATGAATTCTTGAATTTTTTTGGATGTAAATTCTTCCTCAAATTTGACATCCCTATTGACTACAACTTTGCTTAGCTTTGGAATGTAGACTTTGTAGGCCTTTGAAGTCTCATTGCAACCTACAAACAAACCCTTCTTGCTGGAAGGTTCCGATTTTGTCCTCTTCTCTATAGGTATATGAAAATATATTGGACAACCAAAGATGCGGAAATGACTCACCTTTGCCTTTACACCACTAAATGCTTCCTTTGGTGTCTCACCCTCCAAAATTTTGCGAGGACACTTGTTTTGGATCTAAACTGTTGCAAGACATGCTTCTGCCCAAAGAAACATCAATAAGTCTAGGTCGTGAGTCATGTCCTTAGAAGCCCCAATGATTGATTGATTCCTTTGTTCTACAACCCCATACTGTTGTGGGTTGTACGAAACTATCAACTCCCTCTTTATCCCTGCCTTCTTGTAGAAACCATCGAACTCCTTGGAGGTATACTCTCCTCCATTGTTTGATCTCAAGACCTTAATCTTCTTCCTTGTCTAGTTCTCAACTAGAGCTTTGAACTTTTGAAGCCTGTTAAACACCTTATCCTTGGTCTTTAACAAATAGATCCATGTATTACAAGATAAATCATCAATGAAAGAAACATAATACATGATACTAACAATTGCTTTTACTGACATCGGTCTAGACTCTAGACACATTCGACTGCACTAAGTCTAAATCCTTTTAGACCTATGCTTGCTAAATGGGAAAGTAGCCTTGGCATGCTTGCCAAGTGTGCATCATCTACATACTCCTTGCCAAGTGTGCATCCTGTACAAACTCCTTGTTATTCAATGTTGAACTCTGGAAGACTTGTGACAATCTCCCTTAGAATGGGTAATGTTGCATGATGCAAATGCCCCATCCTCTTGTGCCATAACTTGCACAGATTATTATTGTTATGAACTAAAGGTGCAATTGGTTCACACTATAACCTATAAAGGTTTCCTTCTTTAACCCCTATAACCTGTGTTGTAACTGGGCGAGATCCCTTTAGCCTAATAAGAACTCGTTAATCCTTGAGTTTAATTGCAAAGACTTGATCCTCCGTTACCAAAACTGAAAGCTGAAAGCAATTTTTTCTTGATACCAAGAACAAGCAAAACATTGTCAAACTTTAAAGAGTAAGTTGACTATAATCGAAAAAGAATTGTACCAACTTTTGCTATTGGATACTTGGGCATCATCACCAAGTTCAAGCTAAACACCTATGTTGTGTTCTTCCAGTTTGATAAAACACTATTGGATTGATGTCATATGCCTAGAGGCACCACTGCCCACAAACCAAGCATCCTTTGAAATTGTGCTGGTAGAAAGACAATAAATTGTTGAGAAATCTTTCTCAAACTTGGCAGCAAACTTGTTCATCTGAGTTTTTGTAGAGGTTGCTACTGAATGATGTTGCTGCTTCCCTTGGTTCTTCTTCTTGTTTGGACACTTTGAAGCATAATGATTGAACTTATGCAACTATAGCATTTGAAATGTACTCAAAGCCTTTTCCCTTGCCTACGAGGATGAATCCTCATCCTTCTTTTTCCCTTGCTGTTTGCCTTTCCTTTATTTCCCTTTTATTGTCCAATGAGAGCTAAATTCTCATCACCACCTTTCTTGTTGGCTTTTGACGCCATTCGAGTTTCCTCTTGAATAGAATCATTTGAGAGTCTCTCAAAAGAAGGAAGCTTTTCCTGGGCACAAATGTGTTGAACAAAAACATGCCACGGAGATGTGAAACCATTCCATGCCAAAGCTTCTCCCCGACTGCTGCATGTTGGTCACAAAGCTGAGTGACCTTCATCAGGTAATTGGTAACAGTATCCATACTAGGCATCTCTGTGGATTTGAGTCTATTTCTCAATATCATTTTCCTGTTAATGTTCTCACTCTAGAAAAGTTTTTTTCAGAGTGTCAAAAATCTCCTTCTCTGTTTGCTTCTTTGACAAGTGAGGAATCAAATGATCCTTTGCCACATCTAGGATCATTCGCTTGGCTTTAAGTTCTTTCTTTTTGTGAACTTCCAAGTCTTGCGGATTTGTAGGCAGAATCACCTTATCATTTATGATTTCCTAGAGATCCTTTTCCTCCAATAATAAGGTCACGCTGACCTTCCAAGGCAAGAAATTTAATGCGCTATCCAACCTATACTTGAAATGAAGACTAGGCAATACCATTAAAATATTTGCCATCGGACAAACTCTTCAAACATGGAAAGAATATAATTGCTCAATTTAAAAAAAAACCTTTTCAAGACCCTTGGTTACACTAGTAAACCTAAGCTCTATTTCAAAATCCTTACTGGTTTTAAAAAAAACTTTTATTTCGCTATATGGAAGCCCTAGTTGATAGTGCCCTAGTTGCCGCTTGAAATTGCCAAAAAGCAAACCTTGGCTGTTTGCAATTGTCCTCTAGCTGCAATTTGTTGAAACCTAGTTGTGGGTTTATGACTTTAGCAAAAAAAAAGGCGATTTTTGTTTAAATCTGCTTACAATTCTCCAAGGAAAACTAGGCCACAATTTTTAACTGTCAAAATCTGTGATTTTCACAAAAATACCTTGTGCAATTTACCCTCTTTTTTGGTCTTGATTTTCACAAAAAGATCCTATGCAATATATCCTCTTTTCCGGCTGCATTTTTTTCTTAACCCTAGCTTGCTATTTGTAGAAAAAAATAGGCATGAATTTCAGTCAAGGATCCTGCAAATTTTTGATTAAAAAAAGATTCGATATTGAGTAAAAAACACCTCGTGATTTTCAACAATGAAAAGGCACGATTTTACTCATAATTCCTGCATGTGATTTCCCTGAAACTAATCCACAATTCCTCATTTGATCAAGCCTGCATGATTTCCAAACAAATTTGCGCTTCTAGTTTTTAAACCTTAGGCTCTGATACCATATTAAAATTCCAATCATGGTAACTAACAAAAGATTACAAGGAAACCTCCACAACTGTCAACTACAGTTGCATGTAATTATTATACTTTATTGAGTTATTGAACTTTTACCTTGCATCTATCTTTATACTATTCTGCTAAAAAATCTAATCTTCTAAAATAGAAATCTTATCTCACACAGGAGATGACTTGGAAGATAAGTCTAAATTATTAGTGATTATGTATGCTTTATTAGACTTAATTAACTAATTAAAAGATTTTTTGTTTAATCACTAAAGTGAATTACAAAATAGAAATAACTTGAATTATTTGCACGTTCACACTAAATTCGTGTAGAAGTTCTGAACTGAGCTAAAAAATCAACATAAACAACACTTAGAAAAGGACAAGAATAAAAGAGGAAGAAGAATGAAAACAACCACAAGAGAGAAGTGACACAAATATACCCTGGGAAAACCTTTCTGGAAAAAACCCAGTCTCCAAAGCATAGACATCCAATGTTCTATTCAGTAACATCAATGGTTACAATATATTCATATGATATCCATGTGAACTTCAATAGGATCAACACTCCTACGCCTTTGGTGTAAAATTGGCAGCCTAACCTTGAAAAATACCTTCTATACATTCTATATCCCATGCCTTCAATATATAGACATAAGGAGGTCCAAAAAACCACAAAAAAAATAAAAATAAAAAAATAAAAAAATTATGATATGAATTTGCATGATCCTCATATGTGTGGAGTCATTCTAGAATAGAAAATAACTCTTAAACAAGCATCTTTGACTTGCATTATGCAAGTTGGCATATATAACTTCTAAATACTCCCCCGTGAAGCACTAATTACATCCCATTCCCATTAATAAATGAAGATGCTCTTACAAGTCTATTGTGTAACCTTCTATTCATTTCCAAGTCCTTGGAGAATAATCAAACAATTACATATGCAACCACTCTCACATGGGCATCTCATTTGCCCATTCCATGACATTTGAAGGCACATGACATTATACAACTTCTAAATACTCCCCCGTGAAGCACTAATTACATCCCATTCCCATTAATAAATGAAGATGCTCTTACAAGTCTATTGTGTAACCTTCTATTCATTTCCAAGTCCTTGGAGAATAATCAAACAATTACATATGCAACCACTCTCACATGGGCATCTCATTTGCCCATTCCATGACATTTGAAGGCACATGTATTATTTACCCATTTGGTGAATGAAAATTATATAGATACTTGGGATATGCAAGATGAATCACACACCTAATCCTAACAAAAGTGATGTAAATGCATATCTTTGTTGACCAAATGATACTACCTTGAATTCAAAGGATTTGGGAGTAATGTGTTAATACTTGCATGACAAAAAGGTTGCAATCATTGTATTCCATGAAAACACATTTCGTAGAGGCATTTTGTTAAACGACTTATGTGCAACATATATACTTACACATCTGGCATACATGACTATCATGGCAGTTGCAGCTATATCCAACAAAACATGTAATGTCCCTTTTAAAATTTTCCTTGTTTTCTTTGAATATAATAAACCCTAACTCAAAATCATAGTTGTGCAATTAATTAGGTATGAATTTAACCTAGAAATTGTAGTTTAACAATTTATTATATAATTTAGTTATAATACTAAAAATGTATCTTAAAAAAGATAAAACTTATTCACTTATCTCTATAGTTAATCTTCCTCCAATCTGCAGTGATCTCTCTTTATTTTAATGCCTTTGAAATGGCTTAGAGTCTGCTTGAATTAGGGGTTTTCATCCACCAACTCAGCGACAGAATAAGGAGTTTTCGTCCTTTAATTTCAAACCTTGAGGGGTTTCATTCTCAAGTTGCTGAACCACGGTTCACTTTTCACAAGGATGAAAATCAGATATAAAATATATTTCTCGATGATGCCTTCTTTACCTTGCTTAACTTTCTTAATTAGAATCTTGCTCCCACAGTCACCATTCTTCCAATGCCCCTTGAAAAATAAACTCTTAATTATAACTTCATTAATTAATTCAAGTGCTACCTTTTTACTTTTTGCAGTTTCTTTTTATTTGGTATTTTTTGTCTTTTAGTGCTTGCTGATGTGGTTTGTCTTATTCAGCAGTTCTAATTCCTTTTACGACTCTTGAAATCAGTGGCAATTTTAGAAAAGTAGCCCTCCTTTGTCTTGTAGCGGTTGCGCATAATTGGGTCCCCTTTTAAATGCCTTAATAAGATTTCTAAATAATTTAATCTGAATTTGATTTTTGAATCGGGGGCATTATAGTCTTCCCTTCCCAAGATTGCTTGTTTTCAAGCAATTGCAAATTAAGATGCTGAAGAATTTTCTCACTCTCCCATGTTGCATCTTCTTCGGGAAGATTTTTTTGCCGAATCAAATATTCTGTCATTGTTTAATTTCTTAACTTTTTTTCTCTGATATTTATGATAACCTCAGGAATCAGAAAATCTCCTTAAGTACATCTCCTTTGAGACCTTTCCATGAGAATCTCTCCCTAATTTGTAGGTTTTAAAGTAACCTTGATGTCTTGTTAGCGGTATGTCATGTGCAGCCTTAAAACCTTATTCTCGATCTTTGATCTTGGGCTAAGATAAATTCCATTTTTGTATAGAATAAGGTCATCTACAACCTTATATTATTCATCATGGATCTTCCCTTCCAAAATGTCTGTAGCAAATTTGTCTTTCTCATATTCTATTATTATGTTAGCTTTCCAATCAAGGTAAATTTCTGATAATGAACATAAGTAAGGTTTCCTTCATAGAGCATTAGCTACTACATTATTCTTTCCTTTGGTGTATTCAGTGTCAAAGTCATAGGCTTGAAGCTTGCTTATCTATTTTTGTTTCTTGTCATTTAGATCTCTTTGGCTAAGAAAGAACTTCAAACTATTGTGGTTTGTTCTGACCACAAACTTTCCACAAACCAAATATTGTAATGTCCCCCTTTTTAGCGTGATCTTGTTTTGAGTGTGTTAGCCTATTACTTAGACCCTTGTGGGCTAACTGTTTTGGTTAGAGGGTCAGTGGTATCTTCTGGAGAGTTTGTTCGTTCTCATCTTTTGTGATCAGGGATTGGCTCATTGCAGGCCTTGGCTGTACAGGAGTTGTCTGCTTCTGACGGCATTGAATTCTATTGAGTTTTGAGGAAGTTAGGCTTACTTAAGTGATTTAAGTTATTATTTAACTTAAAGTATTCTTATAAAGTCAAATTGACTTTATTATTTTATATCACTTAAATAAGTTTGGAAAAAAAGGTGATTTAATTTTATATCACTAATACCTTTATGTGGGGGCCAAATATTAAATCTGAAACTATTGAAAAGGACTTGAGGTTATTTCAAAATATTTAAATGACCTAAAGTATGCCCTAATCCTTAGAAATTCACACCTCTTTGCTATATAAGGGTTTTAGGCAATGAGAAACTCATCTATTTTGAATATTTCAACTTTGCCTTGGAGGTTTTCCCTTTTGCTTTCATCCTGTGATCAGGTTTGCAGCAATCCACCATTGGAGAACGAAATCTCTTTAGTGTGAGCACTTGTGAGGCTGTGAGAGATCAGCTGAATTGGTGCAAATTGAGAGAGCTTCATTCAGAAGTTCTGCAGTGCTATAACAGATTTTTGTAAGTGTTCTTCATCAGAAACAGAGGGTTTGAATGGATGGTGTTCTTCCTTCTTCATGGCAGGCATCATAGCTACTTGGGCGCACCTTCTAAGATGTGTTTCTGGTCTTTTTTCTTGAAAGGCGTGGCTGTTTGAGCTAGGGCGCACTTGCTGGTTGGAGAAACGCCTATCTTCTTGAGGGTTTCTCTTCACTATCTTCAGCACTTGGCATTCCCTCTTGGCATTCCCTCTTCTATTGCTCAAGTTTCACAGCTGGATTCAGACTTTGTTTCATCCTATTCTGAATATTGTCAAATTTTCATGTATAGACTGGCAAACTGGGTTCGTTTTTTAATTAAATAAACTGGAGGCTTTCGGGTATGTTTATATGTTTTAAATCCATTGTTGAGCTTATTAAATACCTTCTACAATTTCAGTTTGATTAGATTTGCTCAAGTTTTCATTCTGTGAGCTTTTATATGATGCGCACCTTCTCTTCTGTCTACAAAATTTCTCTAAAAAACAAAAAAACACAAATAGACTTAAGAAAAAGACAGGGGTTTGAGTAGTGAGCTAGCAAGGCTCATCACAAATATTGTCTAAATTTGTGAAGGGTATGCATTATAGCTAACATTTCTTTATCATAGATTGAATAACTCTTTTCAATGTCCTTTTAACTTTTGGCTTTCAAAGGCTATTGGATGTCCCTTTTGCATGAACATTGCTCAACTCTTTCACCTGATGCATCACATTCTAAAACAAATAGAAGTGAGAAATCCGGAATGGCAATTATAGTACTTGAGCTTACTACTTTCTTGAGTTTATGAAAGGATCGTTGAGTTGATTATGTGATGCAAATGCTCCCTTCATGGTTAAATATGTTAATGGAGCGGCTAATTGAGAGAAACTTGTAATGTTCCCTTTTTCGGAGTGGACATAGAAGAAGGTTTGCGGTTTTCACACTTAGGGATTTTTGTTGGACAAATGGAACTTGGAAAATATAGAAGACAAATTCAAATCTTCAATTTGAATTGGGCGCCAAGATTTCTAGAGGCTAGTCGGCCTATTAGAGGAGGGAAAATGAATTTTAATAAAGAAAATACAAGCCTTGTGGTCGGCCAAGTGAAGATCATTAATAAATTAAGGATGCTAGGTTGGGTCGGCCCTCTTCAGAGAGGAAAACAATTAATAAAAGGTATTTAATCTGCCAAGGTCGGCCTCTTTGGGAGAAAGAAATAATAAAAGATAATAGAACTTTACCTTGGTCGGCCAGCATGAGTATAAGGCGAATTTCATGTATAAATACAAGTTTTTGTGAGTCATTTGAGGCATCATTGGACTGGTTATTTTATTCTTTTTGGACTGCACTTTTGAGTAGCTTATTCCAAGGACGAAAACCCTTGTGAATAAAGGGTGAGTTGGATGAAAACCCAATTTCGTCTTGGGAAGACTTCATAATGAAGGTCTACTTGTACTTCATTGGCATCATTTGGAGGAGAGGAGTAGATTGCAAATCAGATTTGGAGATAATTCTTGGAGGCAATGCTTGGGCGTGGATTGATCATCATTGGATCAGGAATTGTCATTGTTTGTAGCGCCGCTTGTTTGAGGTGGAGCGATCAGCATTGGAGGCGACTTTGGTGGTCCTTGTGCATGATTTAGTTGCAGATCTGGCGCAGCAGAGGGGCAGGCCTGATTCGCCTGATTCGCCTGTTATTGGAGGTGATTTCTCTTGGTGGATTGTTGACAATCTGCCTAGGGTTTTTAACTCTATTCTTGAGTGCCACCTTTGGGAGAGATGTTCATGGATGTTTGTTTGTGGCAAATTTGACATCATTCTTTGGAGCAGCAGACAATTCAAACCTGAGCACATCCTTAGGAGTGGATTTCCATTGTGTTTTGAGGATT
>VDFB02391973.1:0-20116 GCA_007258455.2 Sequoia sempervirens | reverse complement strand
CTCAGCCTTCCATTAGTCTGCAAAAGCACTACTGAAGACGAGGCATCCATTTTATTAATCTTGTAATGATATTACTACCCAACCCTCCTAAGTTAATTATTAGGTTTTCACTTGTTTACTAACTCACTCGTGGGTTATCCTGAGCCCTTCCCCTTAAATGGGGCGCCAGCCCCCATGAGGAGCCACTCTCCCTAGAGACCCAACAACATAAAAACCAAGGGTTGTACCATCATAATTTGAACCAAGAATCACAATAGAGAAGCATGCGAGGCATTACCCATCTCGCTCTAAATATATAATCAAAGTCTCAACAATTCTGTACAACCCTTTCAAAATCATGAAACCAAACCACTTGCCACATCAAGGGCACAAAAAGAGAGAGAACATCAACTGACAATCATCTCAAGCCTCTGGAAGCCAAAAGAATGAAAAACCCACAAACGAGGGTAAAGTGAAGCATCAAGCATTTTTCTCTAATAATTCCAACACAAGGATAAAATTTCCTCAAATATGAGAGTAACTCAAAAGCCATAAAAAGGGAAGATTCATCAAGACCCAACCACAAGCAACAATGGTGTCACCTCAAGTAGGGAAATGCAAAAGAAAACCAACCTTTAAACAAAATTACATAATAAAACCAAAAGCCACCAACTAGGTATTCCATGGGAGACCTCAATTTTCTCCTCACAAGAACCCCCTTATAGTGGTATGCAAATCACCTTCATAAAAACAACAACATTACAATGACAACAATAATTGCAAGGCCCCAAAAACTATTTTCAATTAAAATATAATGAGTGAATACATTGAAATAAGATCAACAACTCCGTCCGGACTACATAATCAATCTTCAATACAAAATAAATCAAAAATTCAAGAAGATCAACCATCCACAACTCATAAACCAAAACATGAGTTCCCAATTGCAACACAAATTAAATGACAAAGGATTCCTTAAATCTAAATTAATCTCCAAAGGTATTCATACCAATACGGAAATGTCCAAAACCCATCCTTCAATAACAGAGGTAAAAGCATGCAACCAAGCATCCAAGGGACCAAATTAAAGAACATCTTAAATACCCAACCACTCACAAATCCACTAAACATTCGCATAATAAACAACAACCAAAAATTCAAACAAGAACAATATTTAATAGCCAATCAATTAACAACCAGGACTAAATGACTTTACAACTTACCCATCTAAATTACCCAATTAACTAAACAATTTATGATAATCATCACAAGTATTCTAAAAGACTTATCCATAAAGAGAGCTTACAAATCAACCATTAAATGAATATAAAGGAAGTCAATTTTCAAAAGATTAAAATCCCATTTCACCGATAAACTATCCAATTCGAGAATACCCTAATCAATCTCTAACTATGCCCATACATTTAAATTTCCCCTTTCATCATACTCACTTAACATTCACTTCCAATATTTAAATTAATTGTGAAAACCATTTAAGACCAATTGTCTATACTTTAAAATGACCATAATAACAATATTCTAAATTCTTAAACTACATATTAGAACTTACTACCTTAAAAACTTAAATCTATCTAAATAAATTTACACACACAATTACCCTTTAAAGCCAATACGTATTTATATATATTTTAATTCTTTTTTTTGAGGAGGGAAAGTAATAAGAGAATAGATCTGTTCTAAGAATCCATCAATACTACAAGATGAAATTTCATAAAAAAATAAAATAAAAAGAACAACTTATTTAATCCCATAATAAATTCTATTCCCAAAAATATTCACACTTAAACAAGAATTAAATAAACAATGTTGTCATATATTCATAATTGATTTTTCTATTAACTTATCCTCTTAAATTGGTTATTTAATAAATCAAAAAATAATGATAAACAAAAGATTTCTTTCTATTTTATTATTATTTCCATTATACTAGATTCTATTTTATTTTAACAGAAAAAGAAACAGAATATATTTTTTTTACAAAAATAAATAATATAGCATTAGTTAAATCAGAGGAATCAAAATAAATAAATTAATAAATATATATATATATACACATATTCACAAATTGCGCTTCTATTATATTGTCCTATCAAAATTTCACAAATTAACAAATTACAGATATTTCTTTCTAATTTCACATTTCCACTATAAAAAGAATTTTATTATGATCGTACTAGCAAAATGACCAAACTGATTATAGACATAATTAATTGATAAAATTACTAGTTAAATTAATAAAATCTAATTAAATAAATTAATACATATATATAAATATAAATATATATATATACATATATATATATATACATATATATATATATATATACATATTTATATACCCTTATATATATATATATACGTGCCTTAAAACTTATATGAAAATTTTGATTTAAGCTATCAATTAAAATACGAATTTAAAAGGGAGATTAATGCATGGGCGAACACCTGGCCGCGGACTGTCTGCGGACTGTCATGGCGTAGGACTGCCGTGGACAGTCTACGGACTGTCACAGCAGTCTGACGGACTGCCGTGGTAGCCTGTAGGCTGCCGCTTCAACCCTACGGCTAGCCGGGTGGTGGGTATGGCTGAGGCCGAACCATCACCCGTCAGCAATTTTAAATAAAATCAAACAATTTTAAAACAACAAGAAATTTGAACTTTAAATTTTTATTTTGATTTATTTATTTATTTCTTTTTATTTTATATCTACAATTATATATATATGTGTATACATATATATACATATATATATCTGATATATGTATATATATACCTCTATATATATATATTGTATACAAAAATAATTCAAATACAGAGAAATAGCACAAGTTACTATTTCAACATAAATTTATACATAGAATAAACTCTGGAAAATTAATCTACAAGTGAGGATTTACACAACCCCAAATTCCCAGTGAGAGATTAATCTTAAGTTGGGTTATTATATTTTCCCGACCAAGTTACAGTACTGGTTATTTCTAGAATTCCAAACATAGTTTTATTTTAATAATCAACTGTAAAAAACCCAACAAATAATTTCATTTAAATAAACAACAGTCCCAAGCTCCCAGAAATTTCAATATAATAATTGACAGTCCAGAACCCAACCAAATTCCATTTTAACAAACAACAATCCTGATTCTCAGATGAAAATTTCAAGCACAGTGAAACATATCCAATCAATTGCTACTTTATTTAATGCTACATCAAATAAATAAGAAAGGAACCTGGCGTCCTGTGTTTGAAGAAGACCTATAGAAGCTCTATCCCTTTTGCTGATCCAATCCTCCGCCAACGAATGCTTCCCGCAGTAGCTCCAAGATCTTCCCCTCAACTCCAATCTTATGCCTCAATGAATTCACAGAATAATAAAAGAATGCACACTATAACAGAAAATTACCTGCCAAATTTCTCACAAAATTTGTTGGATAGAGAATGCAACCCCCCCTTCCAACACAAAAATCCTCTAAATAAAATCTCACAAAAGCCTCTTCCATTTCCTCTTCCAGCGAATACCAAAAGTCACTTCTTTTTAAAAGATTAAAATTCAAATCCATTCGAATCCACAAAAGATTGAGCTTTTTTTTTATTTTTTTATTTATTTATCATTTCCACAACAATTTAAATAAACACATGCACAATAAAATAATTACAATCAACCATTTGCAAGATTCTAAATAAGTATCCATTAAACTTCTTATTATAATAATTATATTTTTCAAGATTATTTATTCATAATTATTATTAACTTCAACAATTTAAATCAATTTATCTAATAATATCACATTTACTTTTAACGAATTAGTTTAATTTGATTATTTGTTCTAAATCGTTTGATTTAATTTAATTGATTATTATTTTAATTTCTATTCATATTTTAAATAACTTTACAAATCACTTATGATCTAATTAATTATTTAAACATGATTACTAACATATTATATTTTCAATAATCAAATAATATAGTAAATCCAATGAGACACGTATTGGAAAAACCTCACACACAAGTCCAAAACAACCGACACGGAGGGGTATTACATCCTCCCCCCCTTAAAAATTGACTTACTCCTGGAAGTCGAGCTCAATCATACACATGGTAACACAACAAATATCAATGATCATAAGCACATCATCACCATAAATTAAAACATCAATTAAACGTCATCAAGTAAACAACGAAAAATTAAACAAACCAAAAAATAAGGAAAGGATACCAAAACAAAAGTGGTGGCAGGGTTGCAACCAGACCAATTTGACAAACACAAGGACAGATGACGAACTAGGTTGGGGAAACTTTCTTGTCAGTTCCTATTTTCCACATCAATCCCATTGGGTGTTTATGGTGCTCGTCCTGTCCTGACAATGCAGGTGGAATCGAGGCTTAGTTCCTGCAATCCTGCATGCAAGCAAACGTTGTGCACAATACATATATATCACAAATACATCGTGAGAGGAAATCCCAGCATGGTAGGGCACTCGCGAGCGAGTGATACCACACTGTTCCTCCCACCAAACCACACATAAGAGTCAAAACAATTATAGTAACTCGTAAACAATTTTCTTCTAATTAGTTAGGAAATATTCGTATAAGGATACTAACCATAAACCTAATTCATCTACTATATCAAAATGAATTACTACTTGACATTATAAGTATCTATACCTGCATATTACAATTACATTACCTTTGTCACTATGCTTTCTGAAGCCCACTTCCTATAAATAAAAAGCTACCATAGAGCATTGCACATTAGTACCAATAATTCAAGTTGCATCTTAGCCTCAAGATACTATATTCTGCTAAAAATCATAGAATAATTATCCACAAAACCTTACAATTTCGTTAAAACTCATAATTTTCACACCAAGAGCTCCACTTTAACCATTATTCAACACCAAAATTCACATCATTTTCAATAAAAAGGGTAAAATTTTATAGCTTAACAGATTCAAGAAAACATAATTCATCACTCAAGGACAACAAAATTGCAAATTCCACACACACTTGACATATTCACACACATAAAACACATCACCAAAACACATCACACTAAAACTCAAGGGTCCATAGAGCATCCCTGACAGGAAGGATATCGGTGCATTGCGCACTACACCACGGGTCCTATCCTTTCCATCAGTTTCCTGCACCACCGGCCCGACACTAACTAACAGAAGAAATTCAAGTTCACAACAATGACAAAAGCAAAGCGAAACTCAAAACTCAGGGGTCTAAGTGCAAGGTTACATAGTGAGCACACACAGTGCCCAGTGTATGAACCTAGGCTCTGATACCAATGTTGTAACGCCCCGCCGTGCGAACCCCAAAGGACAATTACATAATAATTACGGCACAAATTTTTTTTTAAAATTAACATAACATACATGTAATACACATTAATACATGACATGAATTTCAAAGTAGATTCATTAACACATACATCCCTTATGGTACACAAGGAGTCATTACGAGACTGAGATCCACACAACGACAATAAAGAATAAAATCCAAAGATATAATCCATAACAAAATAAACATTAAAAAAATATAACACATATATGATAATCATTGATAAGGAACCATTTGAGTAAGTACAACATATACATAATTAACTCAACACATTGAATAGCAACTCCAAATAGCCACATAAGGTTTAATGTTACATTACAATACAATATTCAAGAAGCACAATGATACAAAAGTATTTCCAAACATAAATGGAAACCATACACAAGATAACATGATACAATTGAATAGATGAAAACTGGCTCCAAGACGGATACAACTCTGGAGTCACTGCAACAACACCAATCTGCACCTCTCGATCCTCGATTGGGGACCCAATGGGGTGCTTAGCACGTTCCACCCGACCATGTGAGTCCAAAGACCCACCCCCCGTGCTAGGAGTTGACAAGAAGAGTCCTCAACCAAGAACATCCAAACACAGAATCACAAGACTCAACGCCATACAAAAGTATCATAAAACTCAAGAATTACAAAGACAGAACCCACAACATCCAAGAGTCAATAAAATAACTTAAAATCATAAATCTCATCACATAAATCAAAGCAATGACCAATAACAAGTAACCAAAGAATGATCATGAAACACTTCCAAATCAAACTGAATTAATAAACATAATACAATTCCCAATAGCAATTAAACATCATAACACAGTTCCATAAGAATACAAGATCATAAATCAAATATAAATGAGATCATACAATACCACAAAATATACTAAAGATGTATCAAGGCAATAATCACAAATCAATATAAATCCATATATCAACAATCTAAACCAACTCCCACAACCTACTTCCAAAGGAACACAATAAAGTAAAACATATGGGCAACTAGGGGAGAGTGTCATCGCATAGTCCTACATGGGTTATCATGTGCTCTTCCTCCCAACTGGAGGCACCGATCCATAGGGTGACTCATGTGGAGCCGTAGACCTCTTGTGAAGACGAGGTCACGACCTTGCCAACCACGGCCTTCTCAACCTTCCATTAGTCTGTGAAAGCACTAATGAAGGCGAGGCATCCATTTTTAAATCTTATAATGATATTACTACCCAACCCTCCTAAGTTAATTATTAGGTTTTCACTTGTTTACTAACTCACTCGTGGGTTATCCTGAGCCCTTCCCCTTAAACAGGGCACTGACCCCCACGAGGAGCCACTCTCCCTAGAGACCCAACAACATAAAAACCAAGGGTTGTACCATCATAATTTGAACCAAGAATCACAATAGAGAAGCATGCGAGGAATTACCCATCTCGCTCTAAATACATAATCAAAGTCTCAACAATTTCGTACAACCCTTTCAAATCATGAAACCAAACCACTTGCCACATCAAGGGCACAAAAATAGAGAGAACATCAACTGACAATCATCTCAAGCCTCGAAGCCAAAAGAATGAAAACCCACAAACAAGGGTAAAGTGAAGCATCAAGCATTTTTCCTCAATAATTCAAACACAAGGATAAAAATTTCAAATATGAGAGTAACTCAAAAAGCCATAAAAGTGGAAGATTCATCAAGACCCAACCATGCTAAACAATGGTGTAACCTCAAATAGGGAAACGCAAAAGAAAATCAACCTTTAATTCAACAAAATCACTTAATAAAACCTAAAGCCACCAACTAGGTATCCCACGGGAGATCTCAATTTTCTCCTCACAAGAACCCCCTTATAGTGGTACGCAAATCACCTTCATAAAATCAACAACATAGCAATGACAACAATAATTGCAAGGCCACAAGAACTATTTTCAATTCAAATATAATGAATGAATACATTCAAATAAGATCAACAACTCCATCCAGACTACATAATCAACTTTGATACAAAATAAATCAGAAATTCAAGAAGATCAACCATCCACAACTCATAAACCAAAACACGAGTTCCCAATTACATTGCAACACAAATTAAATGACAAAGGATTCCTTAAATCAAAATTAATCTCCAAAGGCATTCATACCAATACGGAAATGTCCAAAACCAATCCTTCAATAACAGAGGTAAAAGCATGCAACCAAGCATCCAAGGGACCAAATTAAAGAACACCTTAAATACCCAACCACTCACAACTCCACCAAACATTCGCATAATAAACAACAACCAAAAATTCAAACAAGAACAATATTTAATAGCCAATCAATTAACAACCAGAACTAAATGACTTTACAACTTACCCATCTAAATTACCCAATTAACTAAATAATTTATGATAATCATTACAAGTATTCTAAAAGACTTATCCATAAAGAGAGCTTACAAATCAACCATTAAATGAATATAAAGGAAGTCAATTTTCAAAAGATTAAAATCCCATTTCACCAATAAACTATCCAATTCGAGAATACCCTAATCCATCTCTAACTATGCCCATACATTTAAATTTCCCCTTTCATCATACTCACTTAACATTCACTTCCAATATTTAAATTAATTGTGAAAACCATTTAAGACCAATAGTCTATACTTTAAAATGACCATAATAACAATATTCTAAATTCTTAAACTACATATTAGAGCTTACTACCTTAAAAACTTAAATCTATCTAAATAAATTTACACACACAATTACCCTTTAAAGCCACTACGTATTTATATATATTTTAATTCTTTTTGAGGAAGGAAAGTAGAAAGAGAATAGATCTTTTCTAAGAATTCAACAAATCTACAAGATGAAATTTCATAAAAATAAAAAGAACAAACTTATTTAATCCCTAATAAATTCTATTCCCAAAAATATTCACACTTAAACAAGAATTAAATAAACAATGCTGTCATATATTCGTAATTGATTTTTCTATTAACTTATCCTCTTAAATTGGTAATTTAATAAATCAAAAATAATGATAAACAAAAGATTTATTTCTATTTTATTATTATTTCCATTATACCAGATTCTGTTTTATTTTAACAGAAAAAGAAACAGAATATATTTTTTTTTACAAAAAGAAATAATACAGCATTAGTTAAATCAGAGGAATCAAAATAAATAAATTAATAAATAAATAAATATATATATATATATATATACATATTCACAAATTGCCCTTCTATTATATTGTCCTATCAAAATTTCAGACTTTAACAAATTACAGATATTTCTTTCTAATTTCACATTTCCACTATAAAAAGAATTTTATTATGATCATACTAGCAAAATGACCAAACTGATTATAGACATAATTAATTGATAAAATTACTAGTTAAATTAATAAAATCTAATTAAATACATTAATACATATATATATATATAAATATAAATATAAATATATATATATACACACACACATATATATATATTTATATACCCTTATATATATATACATGCCTTAAAACTTATATGAAAATTTTGATTTAAACTAACAATTAAAATGCAAATTTAAAAAGGAGATTAATGCATGGGCGAACTCCCGGCCGCGGACAGTCCGTAGGACTGCTGTGGACAGTCTGCGGACTGTCACAGCAGTCCGACGGACTGTCGTGGTAGCCCATAGGCTGCCGCTTCAACCCTACGGCTAGCCGGGTGGTGGGTACGGCCGAGGCCGAACCATCACCCTTCAGCAAATTTAAATAAATTCAAGCAATTTTAAAACAACAAGAAATTTGAACTTTAAATTTTTATTTTTATTTCTTTTTATTTCTTTTTATTTTATATCTACAATTATATATATATAATACATGTGTATACATATATATACATATATATATCTGATATATGTATATATATATACATCTGTATATATATATATTGTATACAAAAATAATTCGAATACAGAGAAATAACACAAGTTACTGTTTCAACATAAATTTATATACAGAAATTAATTTGTAAAATTTATCTACAAGTGAGGATTTACACAACCCCAAATTCCCAGTGAGAGATTATTCTTAAGTTGAGTTATTATATTTTCCCGACCAAGTTACAGTACTGGTTATTTCAGAATTCCAAACATAGTTTCATTTTAATAATCAACAGTAAAAACCCAACAAATAATTTCATTTAAATAAACAACAGTCCCAAGCTCCCAGAAATTTCAATCTAATAATTGACAGTCTAGAACCCAACCAAATTTCATTTTAACAAACAGCAATCCCGATCCTCAGATGAAAATTTCATGCACAGCGAAACAAATCCAATCAATTGCTATTTTATTTAATGCTACAGCAAATAAATAAGAAAGGAACCTGGCGTCCTGTGTTTGAAGAAGATCTGTAGAAGCTCTATCCCTTTCGCCGATCCAATCCTCCGCCAACAAATGTTTCCAGCAGCAGCTCCAATATCTTCCCCTCAACTCCAATCTTATGCCTCAATGAATTCACAGAATAATAAAAGAATGCACACTATAACAGAAAATTGACTGCCAAATTTCTCCCAAAATCTGTTGGAAAAGAGAATGCAACAACCCCTTCCAATACAAAAATCCTCTAAATAAAATCTCACACCAAAGTCTCTTCCATTTCCTCTTCTAGCGAATGCCAAAAGTCACTTCTTTTTTAAAATAAAAAATAAAATTCAAATCCATTCGAATCCACAAAAGATTGAGCTTTTTATTTATTTATTTATTTATCATTTCCACAATCAATTTAAATAAACACATGCATATTAAAATAATTAAAAACAACTATTTACAAAATTTTCTTCAAAACACCATTAATATTTTTGCAAACTACACAACTTTATTTATTTATTCTTCATATTCTCCAGCTCTCTTCGACTTCCAAATGCTCTATAGGTGAAGTTTCATTTTTGGCTTTAAAACACTTCAGCTTCCTATTTCCTTATCCATTTAAATTTCTTATTAAAATAATTATCTTTTCAAGACTATTTTGTTCATAATGATTATTAACTTCAACAATTTAAATCAATTTATCTAATAATATCACTTTTACTTTAACGAATTAGATTAATTTGATCATTTGTTCTAAATCATTTGATTTAACTTAATTGATTATGATTTTAATTTCTAATCATATTTTAAATAACTTTGCAAATCACTTATAATTTAATTAATTATTTAAACATGATTACTAACATATTATATTTTCCACATAATCAAATAACACAGAATCAATGAAGCACACATAGAAACTCACACACAAGCTCAACAATCACACTAAGGGGCATTACACTACTATAGTATTGAAATGAAGACCCCCCTTTGAAATGGATGATGATCAAGATCAAGAAGATACACATTTATATGAGTTCCCCTAATGACACTACTTGAATCAAATGGAAAACAAAGACAAACATCTAGAAGTCGAAGATACAAATGGCATAGGTACCAATAGTCTAAAGAACATTGATCAAGTGAAAATAGAAGGTTTCCTCCAAAAATAGGAATGCAAGAGTTTTCATATGGTAAATGTTGGACATCTCATCGAAATGCATGGGTAACCAACCATTGCATCCACCAAATACATAGGAGCAGAAATTGAATTCATAGCTCACTCCAAAATGAACCAAGGAAATATTAACACTAACAATAGAAAAGCCCCCATAATGTAGAAAGGGAGAGCCAAAATGGGTTCACTAAAATCGTGTTACCAAGAAGTGCATGTAGGAGAACAAAGAACATTTGAATGTGCACATGAAAGTACCTACAAATAAAAGGGTGTGCAAACTAGGACACACATGTATGAGGCAAGAATCGTTGGGATTTGATGTTGTTGTGGAAGGAACACTCACTTGACAAAGGTGTGATGACAAAACAAAGGCACTCACAATCCACCCATGGCACTTTATATCATAGTGTGAGTATAAAAAGTTACAAAAGGATGTGTGAAATCTCCAAAAAAATACACCCGAATGGAACTTTATCTCAGTGCATCTACAAAAATGAAATTGCATGCAAAAGATGTCTACAATACCCAAATAGGAAAAAATACTAAAAACACATAGAGAACAACCAAAAAAAGTCATCCCATACAAATAAAAAGTTTCCAAGAGCTAAAACATCAAAGTAATTCACCAAAATGTGAAAACATAAAAAAACTAAATAAAATGTACCTGGAGAAAAATTTGGAAAAAGTGAATGTATGATTGTGAAGAGCTCTAGAAGACTATCACAATGTCACTAAAATCATGGAAAACAGATAAATTGGTCAAAATTTGTGAGCTTGGGAGTGAAAATAACACACTTGAATTTGATAGGTGATAAAATATATTAGAAAAAATCTAAGAAAAACACTAGCACCATTGGTTAATGCTTAGAATCAACTTTCTACCAATATCTTGTTTGCCTAATTTTGATACTCGAGCGAAAATTTATTGTGATTTTTTGAATCTTGCTAAGTTGCCACAAAAGGGAAAAACATTTAGCCCCCTAGGGACTAGGCACTGGTTTCCCATGCAACCTTGGGCAGGTTGAGGTTAAAATAAAAATAAAAATAAATTAGTCGGTAGTGGTGGCTTGGTAGCTACTAACAACAAGCACCTGATCGTTGCTACTAGTAGTCAACTAACCACAATGACCAACAACTAGCGAGTAGCTGCAATGGCTCTTGTGGCCACTACTATTGGAAACACAGTCAGTAGGCCATCTCCCAATGGCTAGTGTGCAACCATGGGCAAGCACCACTATTGGCGCTATATATATATTATTTTATTTTGAATTTTTTGTTGTACAATGTTGTACATGCCCCTATGACAAAAATATTGTCACAAAAGCTCCCAACGATGAAATAGGGAAAATTATAGTCAAAATTTATTGAATCAACCTCTTGAACACAACAGTGAGGTCCTTTTTGTGCCAAAGTGAACCAAATAATTGCCCAACTCTAAAAATTGTAACAAAGAAATGAAGATTCCAAATTTCTCCTACAATCCTAGTTGAAAAAAAACTCAAAAATTGAGAAGGGCTTTGTTGAATCTACACTCTGATACAATATTAGAATTGTGAATAGACACAAGATACAAGATCCAACAACGAATAAAAACACCTTTCCATGCAAAGAGAGTTGCAAATAATGGTTTATTATATCCTCAACAATAAAATACTTACAAAATGAACCTCAAGAGTCTTCAAGGATATTGATAGATAATACAATGAGGATGAGTGCTTTATAGGAGAAACCTTAAATGATAAAGGGATTAGATCATGACAAGTGTCAACATCCTATGTGATGAGATAAAATGATATAATAAAAGATCACTTTAGTTAACAGAAAAAAACAATCCTAAGTTTAGCTTAAGTGCATGAGAATAAATTAGCCTAATAATCAATTGAAGATTAATAAATTATTAGCTAATGCATGATTAATCTAACATTTTTTGTGTTTAGTCTTACTAGATAGCTCTTTCTTTCTTTTTAGGTTTGTATCAATACTTTTATCTTTTTAGTCTTTCTTTTGTGATTAGAATCTCATAATAATAAATCAATATTAATTCCTTTTTCACAAGCCTTTTTGCATCTACATCCCTTATAACTCTAATTTATTTCCATATTTTTAATTTTGAATAATTTCTATCCCATTTTCCACACTAATAACATTGTTTTGATTTCAATATGATTAGAATAAGAATTGTGTCAAGGTTAAAAAAGAGGGAGTATATATTATTATTATTATTATTTGGTGCATTATCCCTTCTTATATTATTTTTTCCTCATTTAATATAGTAGTGTCGTGTCTATATATTTTAGGCAATCTACTTTAATATTTTTTTACCTTTTTGAATTTTTTATTCATTGTTAGATTTTATTTCTCTCTTGAATTTTATATTCCCTCTCTATCTCCTTTTAAAGAGAAAGCTTCAAAAATTTGTCATAAATTTTCTCCTCATCCCACTAATAGATCATGGAGGGTGATCTAAAATGTTGAATAAAAAACTCCTACACAATTATGTAGAGTAGGAAAAGAGATCCTAGATCTAGCTAGATTAACTACCTGATCAACTTCTTTTCACTTTGACTCCACATTTGAATACAAACCAACTAAGGTTTGATGATTGTCTTGTTGCCACAATGGAGAGCCAATATCCCAAGGTTTGGTTCTTTTGAGTTGCAAAGAGGAGAAATTTGGTGTGCATTTTAACAAGCCTATTTGACATAAACCCTAGATTTGAAAATGTAATTTATCACATAGAAAAAAATGGAAATTATTGGAATATTGTAGATCTGGAAAATGGTGATAGAGAGGAAACTATGATTGAAATTTGAGCTTGAATTGTAGGGACAAGGGCGTGGGTGCCCTAGACTATAAAGGGTACTTTTCAAGATTTGTAAAACTCTTATGATGTGTTACAGTTTTCTTTGTGTTTCCTATGACCTGCTCCTGATGAAACTTTATGATCTGACCTACACACATGAAAAGAGGGAGGAAAGTTGTGTTCTATAGGGGCTTGCCTAATACAAACCCTATTTTGGTGTTTCCACCTCCACACACAACAAATGATGATGATCAAGAGGGTGTGCCCTAGGTCGAGTAGAGGCCAAAACAATAATTGACTAAAATGAAAAATGAAAAAAATGATAATGTTACCTTGGTATGAAACCTTTGTCAAAGTGATGTTCACACCATAAGTTTCCATCAAAGGTTGTTTGATGGGTGCTTGAATTACATGATAGACCTGCAAGAGGTTAGTCTGTAAAACCTAATAGATAGTTGTAGCTAGCATGCAGAGGATAACTTGATACATCTTCACAATAAGTGCATCACAATAGCTTCTCCTTCATAATTTCCTTCTCTAATATTCAAATGAGAAGAAAACTTGTTTATATATGCATCTTGATTGATAGTTTTATTATAGGATAACCTGTGATCCTTCTTAATTCTCTAAAGGCCAACACCAAAATATTAAATTTGAAATGGGTCACCTTGAAGGTCAAGGGCACCTACGCCCTTGACTAGGTGCTTTTTGCCCAATTTTTTTGAGGTGTTAGGAAAGTTAATATATTTTCATAATATGGCCTTGAAACAAATAAATTATTAAATACAAATAATTTTGTAGGAAAAATATGGTGTCCCAGTAGTGCAAAATTGTTAGGGGTGACAATTTACGATGCTACATTTAGCCCCCACTTTAGTGAGAGTATGATTGTACATTCATACTCACACTAAAAGAGTAAATTCTTGTATAAAAAAATTGAAGAGATGAGATGACACCAAGTTGAGGGGTGTGTAAGCCCCTAACTCATGATCCTTTCAATCCACAATGTTAAGACACACATACACACAAGACAAGGAAATATTCAATCATATATAAAGCACTCAATGAATAATCAATAGAGTACACATAAAAGAATATACCAAACATACTTAAAGAAAACACAATGCATACAAGGAATACATGAATCAAACACAAAATACATAGAGAAAACACATGAAATACATAGAGAAAACATACTGGATACACAAAGAAATCATGTAAAAGACACAAGGAAAACACAATCAACATAATTCAAACAAGAATGCAAACATGATATGCATAAAATAAACTATAAAAGACAAGGTTAGTATGCTAAAAAGGATTCGAGTCAGTAAGGTAAAGAGACCTCAGTCTGAAAATTTTGTCTTCATACATAACATCATTCATCGAAATGGTTAGACATGATAGTGCTCTCATAGGACCATCAAGTTGTGTTATGCTAAATCACTTATGAGGTACATAGATCTACTGGCTAGCAAGTTGTGTTATGTTAGGTTTCCATGTAAAAATGCTCAAGTTCATAGGCCAACAAGCTCTGTTATGCTGGGTCTATACAAATCATGCTTCAAGGAGCACATAAAGTTTAATGTCGTAGAGGACCATTTAACGTCATAGGGGACAAATTGATAACCATGCCTTAGGCGGTATGATAAATAACACCACCACCAAGGGGGTAAGTACAATCTCACAAGAAATCAAATGAAATGGATAGGGCGATATGCCCCCTTAAAATTTTGACATACTTGCTATGGTGATATTTTAAGGAACAAGAAAGGGAATCTAGGGGATCCTTAAGAATGATGCACACCTCCAAAAGCTAGTTAATCCTACCCCCAAGTGTAAAGAAAAGAACAACCACGCTAGAGACTATTGTTTTGAAAGTAATCTCAACATAATTTATAAATTTTGGACTTGTTAGGGGTGAAAATTTATGATGCTACAAATTATATTTAAAAGTAATCTCAACATAATTTATAAATTTTGGAATGGGAGTCGACACACAACAACTAGTTGAAATTGAGTTAGCCTAGAACTAAGGTGAAATTTAGATCTTGACATGATATAGGTCAAATTTTCATCATAAAATTGAATTGGTTAGATCTACACCACAAATTTCAACTTGTAAAGGAGTTGATAACTTTAGATTTGGAAATTATCTAAGGATCATATTTTGTTTTTTATAATCAATCTAAACTTGGGAGTTGATAAAAGCATCACATAAATCATAAACAAGTGCTAGGACAATGCATTTAAGACACCAACACAAGATGGTGTAAAATAAAGGGTGAAAAGTGTAACATATGCACTTTTCACATTTAATCTTATCTACTATATTTATATTGTATAGTAATACTCATTATTATTGATATAATAATAAAAAATATAAAAAATATGACAATTAATTGGAGCTGGATAATTGTAATAAATGAGCATTAAAATTTTGAATACTTGGTGGGATAATGTACTTATCTTTGTAGAATATAGTTGTCTTGGTAAAAAATATATTCTTACATTTTGTAGAATGACATAGGTCTCATGCAACCTTTGAATTACTTGCATTAATCATGAGGATTGCAAGAATGATCTAATGTGCTAGATTACTTTATAACTCGTAAGATCATCATGAATAGAATGTAAACATCTAAAACATGTGTCATACTTATCTTTGATATTTGAATATGTGTTTAAGAATGACATTATTTAGAATTACCTTAGGGGAAGTTGTCAAATTGTGAGGGTCAATTCTTCTTGGTCAACCCCCTTAATATATTAGCTTTATAACCTTTATCAAGATTTTGTAGGAAATGTTCTCAAGCAAGTAGATGACATACATACATATATATATGTATGTATGTATATATAGATATATGCATATATGCATATATATGTATATATATGTATATATACATACGTAGATATATGTATGTATGTATGTATGTATACATATATCTATATATATACATGTATATATATAGATATATGTATACATATGTATATTTGTATATATATATACATACATATATGTATATATGTATACATATATATGTATATATATACACACACACATATACACACACATATACACACATACATACACACACATATATGATATTTTAGATCTAGGAATGATTTAAGTAAGGATTATATTTTTCTTTCTAGAATCAATCTAAACTTGGGGGTAGATAAAAACATCTAATAAATCATAAACAAGTGCTAGGACAATGCATTTAGAACATAGACACAAAATTGTGTAAAATGAAGGGTGAAAAGCGTAACATATGCACTTTTCACCCTTAAACTTATCTACTATATTTGTATTGTTTAACAATACTCATTATTATAAATATAATAAAATACATATAAAATTTAAAAACAAATATGAATCATTGTTTATATTCATAATTTTTAATAAATAAATAAAATTAATCATTATTTATAATTATTTATAATACTTTAGAATCCAACATTACTAATAATTTATTAAATAAAATAAAATTATAAGGGAATAAAATCCATTTTGAATCTAGGTTAAGTAAATACACACAAGCTATAAAAGAATAATTAACATAGATGAAAATTAATTGAAATTTGATAATATAATAAATGAACATTAAAATTAAATAGGGAGGGATAATGCACTTATCTTCAAGTAGAAGATAGTTGTCTTGGTACACAAATATATTCTTGTAGTTTGTAGAACGACATAGGTCATATACAATCTCTAAAATACTTGCATGTCAAATTTGAGCCCCTTGGGATTAATCATGAGGATTACAAGAATGATCTAACCTACAATATCACTTTATAACATGAAATATTATTATGACAAGAATGTAAACATCTAAAACATGTGTCACCTTGACCTTTGATATTTGAATGTGTGTTTAAGGATGACATTATTTATAATTACCTTAGGGGAAGTTGTCAGATTGTGAGGGTCAATTCTTCTTGGTCAAGCCCCTTAATAGACTAGCTTTACAACCTTTGACAAAATTTTATAGGAAATATTCTCAAGCATGAAGATGACACATACACCCACATACATACATACATACATACAATGCACTCCAAATTGAAATATTGCTAAAAATATTTACCCTTGATAATTAATTTAAATTAATTGAACATTAAATATCTTCAAATGTTAAGACACAATAATAAGTTATACAAATGTACCAAGTCAAGGCTCAAAATGGATAGTGAAAAAGGGTAAGATCCAACAATTTGAGTTTGAGAAATTAAAATTTAGGGGTCAATCTTGAGTGTCGTGAGATCAATCATGTGCATTGAGAAATTTGACCTAGGATAAGAAACTATAGATCTCAAGGTGGGGATTGAATGCACAAATATGTGTGTGATAGTGGGTGCAATAAATGGATAATACTGGTGAATATGTGGGAATCTATTTAATTTGGTATGGTATAAAGTAAATTGTATGGGGATAAGTGTAAATGGATATGGGATATGATAGGCTAAGGATTAGGGAATGAGCCAAAATTGACACAAGAGTGTGCCACTTGTCAAAATGTAATTGTATTGTCATTCTATCAAAATTTGATAAAAAATATATGAGAAAGGGCATGGGTATGTGAATTTTACCATTAAATTTCAACCCTATTTTAAACATGACAAGCCACACCCATGGAGAGGTT
This sequence comes from Sequoia sempervirens, assembly GCA_007258455.2. Lineage (NCBI taxonomy): Eukaryota > Viridiplantae > Streptophyta > Pinopsida > Cupressales > Cupressaceae > Sequoia > Sequoia sempervirens. The sequence goes on along the minus strand of VDFB02391973.1, from coordinate 1,788 downwards.
TTAGTTCGAGAAAGTTTTGGTATTTTGATATATAGTAGATAGTTCCCCCATCACCCATTTATTATAGGTAAAATTATTGATCTTCATTTAGATGAGGGGAGATAGATTGGCCCTTGATTACTATCCAATCTCCTAAAAATGATGATAATCATGGTGATGTAGTAGAGCTAGAAAAGGAAAATAATATGGTAGTGTGCACAAGTTTATGGTGTTATGGGATGGTGAGAGAGAAACATCATTTATGCCCTATATCACCATGGTGATGTACCTATAGACATAGTATATCACACAATTGATAGGGGTGGATTCACCTAGGAACAATTGGATATCATGCCACTTTAATAGATTTTGATTGATGGGAAGTGGTAGAAGGTGACCTATGTATATATGCAATAATGGTTCATGTTATATATGAATTTTATTTCATTATGTAATTGTATAAATAAACCCTAATATTATGATTTTTTCATGTAGGTGACATAAGGGGGTTGATCACCCTTATCTCATTGACTATAGAATATATGACTTGGGGTATTAGATAACCATCCTAGAAGATGGGATGACATGTGATCATTTATGTTGGATGGTTTGGTCCTTATTTTAAAAAATTAACTAATATTATGAGGAATTTGAGGAGCCTATATAGAGTGTACAATACTATATATGGACTAGGATTATACCATTAGAGAATATCAAAAATTACACATAGATCTAGATTCCAAACACACAAAGATAGATAGATTAGAAGCAAAGCTAGCTAGACATAATACAAAGAAAAGTAGTCATTCTTGAGGGTGATCTAATAATTATAGTTCTAATATAGTAGTTATTAGATGAATTGGAATCCACTAAACCTATTCATGTGAAGGTGGAAAATTTTGAGAAGATATCATCTGACCATGGGGCATGGATATATAGAGAGGTCATAATCAAGGTCATGAAGCATGGCATATGAGACTTCTAATTTAGTAGTACACAGATCATAGTGGGTAGGGGAGGGATATTCTAGAGAGTATCCTCTTACATTATGATTTTTATTCATGTTATAATTTAGAAACTTTTTTAAATTGGACTTTATATTTTTATGTGATTTGATATAGTAAGATAGTTGATGACACATAGATTGATTTGATATTTTATACTTCATTTCTATTTATATTTTGTATTTTTTATATGTATGTATGTGTGCATTTGAAATTTGTATCATGAATAAGAAATATATAGAATCATCTTTGGTAATCAATGAACACTAAATATCTTTATAGAATCTTAAATAATGAATTAGTTAAGGAGTGAAAAGAACTCCATAGTCACAATTGCATGTAATTAATGAACATGATTTCTAATTTTTTGTTACATTTAATTTTAGACTCTTTTCCTTTTCTTTTTATTTATTCTAACCAATGTGTTACTTGTTTAGTTTGATAGCCAATTCCATGTATTGTCTATTTTCTTGAGGCTATGTGGATCTACATCAACCTTGTTCATTTTTTCCTTTTCCTTTAATTTTATATCTAATATCTTACATGAGTTTATATCCAAGACCATAAATTTTATTTAATAATGAAGAGGGAGAGGAGAATACAACTATAGAAATAGTACTTTTAGGATCAATATCACTCGTGCATGCTTCCTTCTCATGTGTATATGCCGCAAGTGTTTTCCAATAAAATGATGGATATATATAGAGAAATGATATTGTAAGTTGTGGGATAAACATAATATTCACCAAAACCACAAAGTGTAATGCCCCATTGCGTAAACCCCAAAGAACAACTAAAAACACTA
>VDFB02391972.1:0-15172 GCA_007258455.2 Sequoia sempervirens | reverse complement strand
GGAGACGTAGTCACTTTCGTGACGAACTCCGTTATCAACTGTTTGCACTTCTCTTCTTCTCTCTCTTTCTGTCTCTCATTTCCTTCCTTTCTGTTAAATCACCTTGTTATTACTTTCATTCTATTATTTCCTTAAGTTAATTTTGTTTTAATTAACTTGGAATAAACATTGTAAAAGCATTGTAAAAGTTAAGCATTTAAATACTGCAATCTAGTCTAGATCCTATACAGATCATTCAAATGGAACTTATTAAGATCTAGGATAAAATTCAGAAGGAAGGATACATTGAAAATAATAGGGAAATATAAAATGAGTTGCTGGTGAAACTGCATGATTTTATAGCTAAAAAAGAGGAGTTTTGGAGGCAAAGATCTAGGGTGTTGTGGCTCTCAGCTGGAGATAGAAACACTAGGTACTTCTATCTAGTTTCCTCAAGACACATGGCTTCCAATAGAATTTCTCACATAGAAGTTAATGGCATGGGATATGAGGAAGAGGAAGACATCAAAAAGCAAGTTGTCCTCTTCTTTAACAACCTTCTCTCAGCGAATGGGGAAGTCAACCATAATGATCAAGATTTTCTGTTAGAGGCCATCCTGAAGGTTTTTGGGATAGAAGATAATGTTAAGCTTGTTTCCATTCCCTCTAAGGAGGAAATTATGAAAGCTTTATTTTATTTTGAAGGAAATAAGGCCCCTGGCCCTGATGGGTTTCCTATGTTCTTTTTTAATGGTTTTGGGAAATTGTTGGAAAGGATGTTGTGAATGTTGTTAAAGAATTCTTTGGATCCAGTAGTCTTCTTAAGGAATTAAATGCTACTTTTGTGGTCCTTGTTGCCAAGAAATCTAGGGCTATGAAGTTTCATGTTTTTATACCTATTAGTCTTTGCAAATCTTTCTATAGAATCATATCTAAGGTTTTGACATCAATGATCCTTACTATCTTTCCTTCGTTGATATCCCCTCAACATAATGGTTTTGTTCTTGGAAGGAAAATTTTAGACTCTATAGTTACTGTCCATGAGAATATCCATTCACTTGTGGAATCTAAAATTGAAAGTTTTCTTCTTAAGCTGGATATATCCAAAGCTTATGATTGTATTGACTGGGAGTTTTTATTTAAAATTCTTATGGTGTTTTGTTTTAGCAGTAGGGTCATTCAATTGGTGAATCAGTTGGTCACTACCATCTCCACCTCTATCATTGTTAATGGGTCTCCTTCAATATTCTTTCAAAATTTAAGAGGCCTAAGACAGGGTGATCCTATCTCTCCTATTATGTTCACAATCATGGCTGAGAGCCTAGGAAGGAATCTTAAAAGTTTGATTGAATAGAGGTCTCTTGCTGGTCTTAGTCCATCATCAAATAATTTGATTTTTTATCACCAACATTTTTTTGATGACACTATGCTGATGGGAAGATCTACGGTGACTAAGGATAAGACTTTGAAAAAAAATTTAGACGTGTATGAGAAGGCGATTGGGAAGATGGTCAACAGATAGAAGAGCTCCCTTTTTTTCTTTAACACCCTTGAGCATAGACAGGTCAAGATTGCAAGAATCCTTGGTTGTAGAGTGGAATCATTACCCTCTACTTATCTTGGACTACCTCTATGCCTTAAACCTCTAGACTCCTTTTGGTGTTCGTTGGTTGATAGGTTCAGTAAGAAGTTGGCAAGATGGAAAGGAGCTCTTTTGAGCCAAGCTGGAAAAATTCAGCTTCTCAAAGCTGCTCTTCAGAATCTCTTTGTTTATGCTTTAAGCCTATTCAAAATTCCTACTAAATATGTAGAGGCCATTGAAAAGATCCAAAAAATATTCCTTTGGTCTGGTGTGGAGGAGAGAAAGAGGATTCCTCTTATAGGATGGGATTTGGTTTGCAGACCGAAGACCCTTGGGGGATTACGTCTTAGAAAAATTAGAATGATAAATAACACTCTTCTTGCTAAAAATATATGGAGATCCTTCTTGGTTGTTGGAGAATGGAAAGATATTTTTAAAAGTAAATATATGACTAATTGTGTGTCCCTTAGAGCTTTGCTAGATTCTCCTATTCTACCTCATGGTTCAACTTGCTGGAATGACATGATTGCTGGTAGAAAAATCTTGGAATCAGGGGTAGGATGGAATATTATAAGTGACAATCAAGCTAGGTTCTAGGAGGAAAGATGGCTTCTTAAGGTTCCCCTACTCAAAATTGAAAGATTCAACAAATGGGCATAGTTTTTCAAAGAAACTTTTGGAGAGTATGTTAAAGATTATTGGAAAGGAGACTGGGTTGATTTTTATGTGGTTAGTCAAGAGTTGGCTCAACTTCAATCTCCCTTAAGGGTTGTTAGATTGGGAAAGAATCAACTAGATGATCATCTTGTCTAGATGGACAACCCTTCGGGTAACTACTTTGTTTCTTCGATTGTTTCTCTATTGTCCTTTTCTAAATCCCCCCCTCCTTTCTGGTCTTAAACAGTTGACTCCTAAAGTCAACATTTTCTTTTGGATTTTGCTTCAAAATAAGGTGCTAATAGTGGATAATCTTTGCAAATGGGGATTTCAAATCCCCAACAGATGTTACCTTTGCAAGTGTGAGGTGGAGTTAGCAAACCATTTGTTTCTCCACTATCCATTTGATACTACAATCTAGGGAATTTTTTTAGCTCTCTAGAATATTTCTTGGGTGTTCCCCATGTCCATTGAATATTTCTTTTCATAATGGAAAACTTCATCTCAAAATCCTTTCATTCGAAGGTTATGGGATTGTATTTTCCCTTTTGTTGTTTGGGGAGTGTGGAAAGAATGTAACAATAGAGTTTTTAGGGATAAGGAGATGTCAGAGACTAATGTTTTTGAAAAAAAAAAAGGCTTATAAAGGAAAAAAAAATTCACTGCTATTCCCTCAGCACCCTTTTAACCTTGGAAGTTGTTTACTGTTTATGATATCTAAGGATTGGAATATCAAAATGGATGTTTCTTGAAAGCGCCATCCAAGCCAGTTAAGAAAAGCAAAAGGAGGGCGGAAGGGTCCTTTCCTCCAAAATGATTGACCAAAGCCACAACTTTGATGCATGCTATGGCGGGAACTGGGGATGACCCGTGGCGGAGTGTGTTAAGGGAACGCCAAATGGGAACCCTGGCAGGACTGCGCCATTTTCCCCAGGCTCATCAAAACCAACGTATAAAGCGTGAGGCCATGGTGGAGCTTTTCAAGTTTCTAAATTTAGCCCATATGAAATATGTGCTAATGGCTTCATAATCCCCAAAACATCATCGATCACCTTAGGTAACCCTCAAGTTTTATAAATAAATTTACTGAAGAAAAAATATTTAGACAAGTTCGACAGCATAAGTTTCCCACGCCTACGGTGGAAGCAAGTGGGGTGCCAATGGAAGATTACTTTGTAAATGAGGGAGTTAAGAGGGAAGGTTTGAACACATGACCGAATTTCAGGGACTTGGGAGCTGAAGTCAGGGCCATATTAGATTATGATGTTACGCATGGGAAAGAGGAAAATATCTTTAATGATGATAGGTGCAAGCTATACGACTGTAAAATCAAGAGATTTGATGGGGCCGTGTCAAATATCTTAGCTAGTAAGAAAAAGTGGCACTCTTTGTGGGTTCATTGGAAAGGTTGCGTAAACCTGCAATATGTTTTTAGCGTGGATAGAGTCTACAGTGAGGTGCATATGAAAATGGGGGGGGATAGGAAAAGAATCAATCCAAAAATCTACGAAATGCACATGAAGAATGCTAAGGTCTAGAAACAGGGTGTGAGAGGTGGTTTGGTTCCATTCATGAAAAAACTTCATGGGCCTAATCCTATGGCTACTGACTATTTTGAGAAGAACTGGAATAATGGAGAAATAATCCTCTTTGGGAGAAAGGTGAAATTGGATGAGAAAATCATAGGAGAGGTGACTAGAATTTCCACTGAGGGCATGAATTTTTATCGTGACAGAAGGTTTTCAAATGAGGCCATAATCAAATTCCCTAAGAAAGAAAAGGAGAAAACGAAACTGGTCAAAGTTTCCAACAACTTTTTTGAAATTGACACCATTAAGGCACTTTGGAGAAAGGTTTTTCATGTCACAATGGAGTATATTACCTTGGACGGGAGATTCACCAAAGTTTATGGTCACCATTTTTCTATCCTTAACCTCTTCTGCCATAAGGTACGGATTTCTTTGCCTCATTATTTGTTTTGTTCGTTGAAAAATAGCCTTGAGGACCACAAGAAAAATCACAAGAGATACCCTATTCTTCATCCTGGTCTTATTAGGTTAATATATATGAACATTCTCAAAGCTTGTCGGCTTTATCCAAACCGGTTGCCTCCACGACGTCTGAGGACTATGATACGAATAGTGGTGGTTCAAAGAATCATTCTAAGCCTAACTTGGAGAGAATTGTTGAAGCCCATTTGTCCCATGTTTTGTCTGGTAAGAAAACCCAGCTTTGCAAACCCTAGCTAGCAAAAGCTAACCTTGAGATCTACCTTGACTTCCTAGTTCCTTTAAAGAATCATGCTCTCAAGGGTTCCCCTACTAATAAGTTGGTTTCCTACTTTGCAGACTCTCTGGAGGAAAAAATTGAGAACCCTGAAGCTAGTAGAAACTCTTTCTCAACCCCTCCTGCCTCTTTCAGAGATGATGGTACCAAATTTCTCATCTCCCCTAACCTAGATGATTTTAACCTCATTTTAGACTGGGATCAATCTGGAGATATCCTTGCCTCGGCTAGAAGTGGCGTTAGTGATATTTTCAGGGTTTTAAAATGGGCCTATCAAGAAATTAATGATCTTAATCTCATAAATAGGGTTCTAAATAGCAAGTTGGAGGACCTGGAATTGAAGTTGTCTACTCTGAGCAATGAAGAAGGAAAACAGGAAAAGAACAATTCTTGAACGAGAGATGACGACATTAAGGACAAGTATAAGACTCTGGAAGCTGAAATTGTTAAAATAAAAAACAACATGAAAACTACTATGGAACAAAACCATAGAATGGCAAGGCACAATGCCATTATCATCAATGCAATGTCTAAAAAGTTGGAAAAGTCACAACAGGGTTCGTTGGTTGTTGATCTGGAAGAGGACAAGGCTAAAAGTAAGAATGAGGACCAAGGAATATTGAAGAGGACCTGTGCCAACCTTAAGAGGAAAATTCCTCCTACTACCTAGATGGTACAGATCTTAAAGAGGGGGGTTCAGGAAATGAATGACATGGAAGCTGAGACAATGGAAATGTTACAGCCCCAAGTTTAGTTGTTGTTGGTGTTTTGTCTGGTCTTTTTGGGTCTTTTATGTGGCCCTTGCTGGTTTTATTTGATGGATGTGGCTTTGTCATTTTTTTATCTTTTCTTTAGCCTCTCTGTTTATGGGGTCTTTGACGCTCTTTTCTTTTTTTTGTAAACTTTGTGGTTTCGGGTCCTTGTAAAACTCATTTTTTCCTCTTTCAAAAACATAAGCGCTTATGCTTAGTGTTTTCCATATTACATTACAACACTTTTAAATGTTTAACACATCGCTTGATAATATATATGTATCACTTACATAGTGCTAAATCCTTTGTTACTTTGTTTTGTGCATTACTTAGCATAGAATATACTTTAAATGTTAAGTGGTGATTAAGTAATCTAGTATTATCATTATCAAATATACATAATGACTATATATATTTATGTATACATATTTATATGTATATATGTGTATATATATTTATATTTATATATAAATATATATATCTCAATTCACAAGTTTATACAACACATTATTCAATAATTGAATACACCTTCACATATCAATGTAAGCATGTGTATATATGCATATATATGTATATGTATATTTATATATATTAGCATACTAGTATAGTCATATCCTTTTTGTCAATATGTACTCATAGGTTAATATATATATGTGTGTGTGTGTGTGTGTGTCTATTCTTACATACTATATATACATATATATCACACCTTATATTTAAGCACATATATAAATAGTCATATTGACTGACATATATACATGAAATGTATATATATGTATGTATATGTCTCTTTTTCTGAACGACATTCCCATGTATATGGGAAATTCGTACATGAGCTTGTGTAAATATATCTATCTATGTATTCTTATGCATGTATTTACTCGTATGTATGAGTTTTTTTTTGGCACATGCATATACACATATATATACATATTATGCATATGTATTTCATTGATCAAATATTATCGCACAAAGAAGAACTCACATAAATCAAAGAGACTCAATACTTAGATTCCTAAGCAAGAACATTCACAAATATAAATGCAAGCAAGACTAAAGATAACTTACTATTTCTTAACTATTATCCCAACTTTGACCAAACCAGAAGTGTGTATGTGAAAGCTTAGTTTATGTCTTTTATCAAAGGTTAACAAACCAAGTTCTTCTCCTTGGGTGATATTTTCCTCTCATTAGGAGGCTTGATACTTTTCCTACATCCAACTTTGCACTTTGTAATAGTAGTTAGTTGAAAACTTTACATTTAATTGCTTCATATATTTTCATAATCAAAATCATTTCATAACATCAAATTGAATCATTTATTCTTCATATTTCCAAAACACATAAAGCATAAATATACTCATTTCAAGCATTTTCACCTAACTAGGTAAAAGTAAATATGTAGTAGCACAATGGGGTGTAACATTTGTATGTGTGAATGTATGAATGTTCATGATATTTAGTATATTTTTATGCTTAAATTATGATTTTTAATGATGTTTATGCCTTAGGGTTGAAACTAAGTTCTTACAGCTAGAAGGATTGTAACCCACAACAACTAGATTTTTCAACTTGCAGCACAAGGACAACAAACATTTGCAGGGGATAAGTCAAAATGGTTGAAGCATGATAGTTCTAGAGGAGAGAGAAGGTAATCATTGGATGGTCAACTATTAGTCACCACAAACACGTTCTTATCTACTGAATATGATGACTGGAAGAATAAGTATCCTATTCTAAGTAGATGTAATTTATGAATGCATTCCCTATGAACACATCTCTGTCATGGTGGTTAACCGTTAGGGTAGAGTTCCAATTTAATTTATCTTCTTCTACTTTCCAATTATGGTTTTCTTTTACAATACTAAGTCCTCTCCATATCTTTGAGGGAGAGTGGACATATACATTATGGTTATGTTTTTAATCCTAGAACGAATAAGACTCCTCACAAACCCTATATAGCAAGATCTATTGTGAGGAGTAAATATAGTTATCTAGTTAGTTTTTGTTAGTTACCAATTGATAATTGATCATTGTTAGTTTTTTGTTATCATTTGAATAGTAGATATGTATTGATATATGAGAAATATCTAGTAGATTCTTTTCATGTTGTAAGAGTTTAGAGTTTTCATGCAATAAAGGAGTTAGTTCAATATCATGATTTGCTAAGTAGTAAGTGTTTGAATTTTTTTTTGGAAGTAGCAAGGGCCACTTGAGGGACTGCTATCCACTCTATTTCATGTTATTAGATTATTTCATGCATTATTGAATTTAGTTAAGATAGTTTCAATTACATGCATATGGAATTCAAGAATGTGATTCTGTAATTGAATTGGATTTTGTAGCTTAATGTTTGCTCATACTCTAAAGTAATTAGTTACAGTTCAAATTTAGTAGTTAGCATTTATAGACTTGAGTGATAAATACCCATAGCATATGTAGCAACTTAAGTTTATTTCCCCTATTTTACAATTTAGAGTTTTATTTCTTTTACCAGCTTTTATAATTTTTTGTACATGTGCAAAAACCTATACACCAAATTGATATAGGGAATGTTCAGAATCCATCAATGAAGAATGAAAAATGTTGTTACCACTCAACAAACCCTTAATAAACCTTGATGATGAAAGTCTAAAACTTGCATGAAATGGCTTCAATGGATATGGATCTTGACACTTAAATCTTTCTTTGAATATTTGATTTGAATTCTTGATAGGATCATGAAACCTACATCACCATATTAGCTCCAATAATATGCATGATGCAAGAAGACTTTGATATGAAAATTGGATCTTTTTTAATGCAATAAATCTTCAATAAATTTTCCTTTGAATGCCTTGAATTACTCTTGAATTTCTATTGATCATAAACTTTTCTATAAGGATTCACATCTCAACATTGGTAAGAAGATCTCTTGAAAATCCTAGGTGAAACTTAGTGAAATAATCTTATATTTATATGTATGTAACCTTAATTTCCTAAAATTCAAATATCACAAGACAACATGAATTATTGATTTGAAATCATTAAAATACCACCAAAAATATAACTTAAATTAGGGTCTGAAGTCTTAGGGAGGACCCGTTCACCCATGGGTGAATGGGTCTTAGGTCCTAAACCTAGGACATACATTGCTCAAGGTAAAGTGTAATGTATTGGAATTAATTATTGTTGAGTTTCCACTTCAGAAAATGTAATTTAATAGGCTTGGATTTAAATTAAAGGGCCAATTAAGTCCTAATTAAGCTCAATTAATTAAAAGATCCTGAAATAAGTATGAAAGTGTAAATAACTACATTTTACAACATTAAATTTAGGAAAAATTAAGTCCATTTTAACTAGGAGGGCCTAAACAAGTGAGAAAATGTAAAGGATACATTTTCCTACACTATAGGTTATTTAGAGACATAGTTATTAGATGTAGTGTTCTTGTGGTATCATTATTGGTCTATTCACATATAAGCAATGCTTTAACCAGCCATGGTCTATGAATAGTGTTGGAAACAAAGGGAGAAGAATGCAATTGTTTAATTCTTATTATCCAGTATTTGCAAAAACAATATAAAATGACAAAATGCAGGGCTTGTGACAGTAAAATATTACAAATTTTCTTGGGTTACATACTTTACAGTGATCAAGACAGAAATATAGGGATGACGACAAAGATAAGTGTTACTGAATGGTGTTTCCTTGGGTAAGATTTAGTGTATAGATAACTTTTTGTGCAGACTACTTCAAATATATGATTTATGGTTACTTGGATGGCATGTACTGGGTTGTGTGGGACTATGCTTGGTTATTATACTATTACTCTGTGGCTTGGGACCACAATATTATTATTTTGTGGTTTGACACAAACATATTATATGTTGTTTGAGGCCACTATGTTTTTCCAACTATGTGGTTTAAGAACCACCATTCCTCTCCACCCCTCTAGTGACTTGAAGAAGTCACATAGTGCATGTAATGTGCCAATATTTGTGAAATGTGAATTATTTTGGGAAGATTCTTTTGTTAATTTTGTTAGTAGCATTTTATTTTTGGATATTTAATTTGTGTGGTCCTTTTTTCCTCAAGGACTTAATTTGATTTAATCACTTTTTATTTTTATTGAAATATTTCCTTTGTACTTGATTTTCTCTTTTACTTTACTTTATCAAGATTTGATTGTAAACTTTAGAAATATTATTTCTATCTTCTTAAGTTTGAGGATTCCTTGAACTACTGGCATATGTGTCATGATGTGAACTTTGTAAACTGGTATATCTAGGAGGGATCCTTAGCAGGTCATATGGGGGTGTAGATGCACTAGTGAATTTTATCTTGTGAGGATGGAGATGTAAATGGGATCAATATGGGATGGTCATAATCCATTCTCCCCTAGTCTGTGATTCTTTTTGTGCCTTCCTTCTTGGAGGCTACACCCCCTTATACAAACAAGGGGAGGGTACTAGGAAATGTATGGATGGGTCCTAGAGAGGAACTTGAGACCATCTTTCTTAAGATTATCAATATGGCAATTGCTTCAGATCAGTGATATGGCATTTGGTACAATTCCTCCTCATAAATCCCATTCTCTAAACCATGTGATATTTCAGTGTTTTGTTGATGGTGGATGTGTTGTAAAGAAATTATTTTTATGATGCTTATTGTTTAACTAAAGAAATTATTGTAATAAAAGGAAATGAATGATCACTTAAAATGTAAATTTATTATGTTTATGTGAAATGATTGACCTATTTGTCAAAGAAGTGATGATTGAAGTGAACTTATATATGTATAGTATAGTGCTTTATGATTGTACAAGTAATGTGAAATCGACATCTACAATATTTTTGTGTACCATGGATGGATCATCTTTTGAGTCGATAGTTAAATTGAAAAGTTGCCTAATATTTTAAAATGATTTGGAAGATAAAATTTTCTATTGTCCTACTTGGGAATTGTTTCATAAAGTATTATTGACAAGTGCTTGTTTTTACCTTCACTTCTAGGGACTTCCAAGAGGAATCCCAATCCTAGGGGGACAAATTGTAAGACCCCATCCATTGTGGCCTTATTGATCCTATTAGTCATCGATGGTTCATGTCCTATATTTTATGTTCTCTAATATACATTAGTGATTATTTTTCATATACATCAATTTGCCTATATTTTTATTCTTAACTAACTAACTAATGCTTTTCATGACTTCGTGTGATAGCTAGATGAGTTCTATTCTTTATGTATAAGTATGCAATGATCAAGATGTTTCATTGTTGGTAATTGTTGGACTCAAGGAACACTAAGAGGGGGGGTGAATCAGTGTTCAACAATATATAAATTTCAATCTAGATCTTAAACCATTTACAACATTTAAAAAAAAATAAAGATGAAAGCACATGAAGGAAGCAATCAAAACACCATAACACCAAGATTTTTACATGGAAACCCTATTACGGGAAAAACCATGATGGAGGTTAATCCACAATTTAAAATCTGTTAAAAGTATGAAGAAAAATGGGAATGCACATGCATTTAGGCAAACTACCTAGAGCTCACTGCTCAAAATTAGGAAGGATCACTACCTTACAAAATGTTTGGATTACAACAAAGAGTTGAACTGAGAAAGTAGCATCTACAAATGCCTGAGTATAGTTCCAGTTAAGCTCATAGATCAGATTTTGGACCTTTTATCTGATTATGGACTTCGCTATGCTCTTCCTTAATCCTCTTCTACAAAAATGAAAATAACTCAACTTCTTTTTTGATATTCACACACACACTAACACATATCAAACACCACATCCATCTTCACTCTTCAAAATTAATTAGCAATCTCATATATATATCCGCTACCAAAATTTAATCGCTCCAAGTCTACTTCAACAAAGTATGAAATATTCTCCAATGGTCAACTCAAATCACAAATTATATTTAATGCACACCCATCAAATTCAGCTAAAGCTATGTTGTGGCCCCACAAAAAATGGTCGAACATAGAAACATTTAAACAATTACTCCTTATACATCTGTGACACGCCACATACATTGAGTCAGCCACCATGAGAACATAAACATTAAATCATCCTGTCGAATCTCCTAACTTATACACTGATTAATGCGACATCACAAAACCTAACAATATGATAATATAGATTCTTAACAACTTTCCCCAAGATCCACAACTAAAAATGATGATCCTGTGAAGTATATAGATTGACATACTAACCAGATACTCTGTTCTTCATTCTTTCTTTCGATAATGCTCTATTCTTTACTCTGCCTACTGGTATGAAAAAATCCTGATCTGCGGACCATAAAAATGACTTAGGTTGCCATCAATGACAACACGAGAATCCATATGCCAACAAACAAGCAATATTCCAATAATCTCCCCCTTTGGCACTGATGGCAACACTTAGTGAAAAATGACTAAGTGTCAGAACCAATATGATTATGTTGTCAAAGTTAAAATTTTCAAAACACAACTCCCCCTTAGAGTGATAGGTAATTTTTCACTGCTCTCTCTCTCCCTTTGAAATCAATGATAAAAATATTTTGGATCTGCCCCCTTTCACAACTCTCTCTCCCCTCTTGCTGAATCAAAAAATTGGATCAAAATTTGAAGACAACAACTGCTACTCGAGTCAAAAAATTATCTTGTACTTCTCTTTCATTTCCAGAAGAAATTTCTTCCAAGCTTCTACTAAAATCCCAATGATTAAGATCAAACTATTTTTCTCAGATGTTTGGTTAATAATCTGAATGAGAGATTCTAGAATTTTGATTGCCTCTTCTAACTTCTCTCCTTTCCTTAGAACCTCAATTAACTGCTCCAACCTATATTCGATTAAATCCTTCACTTTCCAAAAGGTGTCCACAAGGTTGTTTCTGGTGAAATGAACTTTTGCATGCTTAGACTACAATTCTTGAATTCTTTTCTTTACTACACCATCCTAATCCTGAAACATGTTGTAATCCTGACCAATTTCATTCAACTCAGTTTCAATATGCTCCAACTTATCCTTATATCTCCCAGCTGTATGATGTCAACAAAGATAATAGTTGTAGATGTTATTTTTTGTATTAATGCATTGCCTCAAAACATTCATTTTCCTTTTCAATTTGGTAAGACATAGCAGGAACTACTCCTTCAGATGTAGAATTATTTCTCCCTCTTTCCTATCCTCAAACTTAGAGACCATGGCTTCCTTAATGCATTTGATCATCTCTTTAGGAAACACATTTTGCAAACTCTCCAAACCAATGTTATTGTGCACAAGATAGGTACTTAGTCTGCTCTTCATCAAGTCTTGCTCATAGGAGGGTCTATCAAACCACATGCCAGCAATTTTCTACATCCCATCTTTCTCCTAAATAAGCTGCAGTATCTTTGCTTTGGATAAAACATCTTCTTCTTCACTTCCTTCTATCATTACTACATCTGGTTCAACTAATTATAGTACTTCCCTTGGAGTTTACTCATTAGATTCCTCATCTGGTATGTCTACAATCACTTGTTCTTTACCTTTTCCTTCAATTTTTAGAGACATGTGTGTCGGAGGAGTGTAGACAACAATTTCTTGTGCTCTTTTCTTCTTCCTCTCCATCTCTCCAGAAGAGGATCCAACTTCAAGTGCCTTTATGGAAATGGAAATGCTAATTGCTCCAAACTTCCCTAGCAATTCTTTAAAGAAATTTTCATATTTCGGGTATGTGCAGGATCATGATGGGCCAAAAAGTGGCGATATGACGGGTATGTGTAGGGTATGTGGCTGATGACATTTTTTTTACCCAAAATTGATGAAACAAAAAGGGTTTTTAAAGGAGATTCTCAGCTTTCCACCAATATAAATTATGCTTTACTCTGAATTTAATAAATAATTATTATTCATTTTCTATTTGAATTATGACTAAAGTCCTCATTGATAAGATGATTGAAAAATATCTATAGCTTTCAAATAGTAAACATTTTTTGAATCTAAAACATGTGTCACATTCTATACTTCGCATACTATAGGATTAAAAAAGAAAAACTTGAATTTCATGATGTTTTGACCAAGTTAAGGTGGTCAGACATATGAGTTTTTATATTTTTTAGAAGTTGTAATAAAAAAATTCATAATTAGTTATTTACATGGAAAATAATAGAAAAAAATTATGCATCACATTGGGACATGAGTCCTCTACTTATATCTAAAATCTTATAAAAAAATATTATTATTTTATTGTGGTTAGGTGGTCAAATATACACCTACTTATTTATTTTTTTTTTCTTGAATTGGGGCATTCATCAAGATTGAAATTTCAAAATTTCACCAAATAGATTTTAAAAAAAAAACCTAGTAGTTTAAAAACTACATTCAATTTTCTATAGATTCTATTCTTACATATTTTTGAAATAATATAGATAACTTATTCAAATTTTTACATCAAGTTGCCTAACTCTGATTTTTCTAAATTTGTCGCCACTTAAGGGCCTATTTTTTCCATGATGATCCTGCACATACCCTTCTTGCTCACAATTTTCCAAAGAATTAGAGTGCTAAAAAATCTGTTTGCAAACTAGCTCATTCTCTTTCCATACAACATTATTGATCTATGGGAAAAAATTTAGAAAGTAAATCACAAGACATATGACCAAGGTACCAAACCTGAAGAGGCAATATGCCTCCTTCGTAAGTTGCACATTTTCCATCAATTGATCTTTTAGCAATCTACACAGGTCAAAATCTTCATCATCTATTATCATTTTATGAGAGATATAAACTACACCTGCCGAAGTTGCTCCTTCCTTGTTTTTGAAAAATATTTTTTATGAGATTCTATGTGTAATGTACCTTCTTATCGGATCTTTGATTGACAAAATTATGAAAGCCCTTTGATCTCCAGTTACTCTAGTTAGGGTTTTGACTTCTTTATTCCAAATTGACTTTTTTTAGAATATCCCCAACATTGCATAATCTAGTTAAATTCTTAATCACCTCTTTGAAATGAGATAGGGTTTATCCAGTGTTAGAATTTCATCATTCAACCTATTCAAGATAAACCAAATGACTTTAGCTTTGAAAAAATAGGGAAATTCACTCCAAATGTCCAAAATTTTATGTTTCACACCTTCAAGCCATTTCAATTTGCTGGTCAACAACATATTTCTCATATCCCTAATTTTCTCACTACTATATTCATCTAAATTTACCATTCCTTTTATTTGCTTTATTTTTCTTTCCGTACTAAACAAGTTTCTACCGAGCACCAAGTTCAGTGAGAATTCTACAAGCAACTGAAATACCTGATGAATTCACCACCAAATTAACTTTACTCCTTCAAAATTCTGCTGCAGAGGCTCTCCTTCCATTCTTCTTCAATGCAAGGTAACAAATGAGGGTTCCAAATACCCTTTTACAACTTTCACACCTAAAATTTTTACCGCATTAAATGTTTTTCCCTAGGTGTTCTAGATACTTTGTTTTCTCAGACAACAAAAGAAGAATTCGTCTATGGACCTTCTACTTCACAAAATCTCTGTACAGGTGATCACTTATACATTTGTAAGCTATTAGCTCAACTTCTAACAATTTCCTGCATTTCGGTGCCAACTACTGATAGGGGGACAGAGTATTTTCTTGAAAAACTCCCCCTAGGCCAATGGCCTAAGATCAATTTCCAGAGGAATTACTAGAAGCAGTTTCTAGTGCAGGCTTATTTCCTTCATTAGATTCACTCTTCCTTACCCTTTTTTTCTTCATCTGATCTCTTATTTCTTCCATAGTCACTTTCCCTTTTCCTTATCATCTTCCTGTGAAATTTTTCCTTTGTATATTGGACCTCTTCCATCCACATTTTTGTTCCTCCAAAATCTTGCAATGTGACCAAATCTGTTGCAATTGTAACACACAAAATTTCTCTATCTAGACCACTCATTCCATTGATT
>VDFB02391970.1:0-24908 GCA_007258455.2 Sequoia sempervirens | reverse complement strand
TATCTAACTACTACTACACTAGATATCATGTATGAAGTTTGTCTTGTGGAAAGATTTTAAGAAGATCCTATAGAATCACATGTTGTAGTAGTTAAAAGGATATTTAGATCTATGTGAAGGGAACTCTAGATTTTGGTCTATGGTATCCCAGGATACTAATTTCTCTTTGAGTGCATATATTGATGCAAATTGTGTAGGTTGTGTAGATGATAGGAGAAGTACAAGTGGAGGTGCTTTCTTTCTTAGAAGCGGATTGGTTTCTTGGTTGAGTGAGAAGCAAGATTTAGTGTCATTATCTACTATAGAGGTAGAGTACATTGCAACATAATCATGCTACACACAAGTGTTATGGATGAAGAAAATATTGAAGCATATCAGAGTATCATATGATGAACCTATTTCTATCTTATGTGATAATAAAAGTGCTATCAATATTTCAAAGAACCTGGTGATGCATTCAAGAAAAAAACATATCTCTATCCAATATCACTTTCTAAGAGATAAGGTTGAAGAGAATGAGGTGAAGTTGGAGTATGTGCCTACAAAGGATCAAGTTGCATAATTTTGTACAAAGGCTCTTCCAAAAGATAGTTTTTAGTATCTTTGGTAGAAGTTAGGGGTTATTTCCCCTCCTTTCAACTAGGTGCATAAGTGTGTGTTGTTGTGCCCCTAGCACACATGCCCTATTCAGAACGGGGACCCTCTCTTCCCTTCGCCTCACCAGATTGCTTTTGGTCACTACCTCATTTTACATGACCCCTATTTGGTGTTCAAAGTGGTTAGCGAAATTTAAGGAATTCATCTTGAGTCGACCATGTTTTTTCCCCCTCAAATTCTTGAAGTCCTAAAGTCTTTGTGGGTTCCCATCAGCTGTTTGCCTTAGTCTTTTATAGTTGGAATCCATGGAGCCCATCAAGCCCGCACTGTTGGCTGACCCCTATCGGATTTTTGTCACCTCACTACTGTTTCAAATGGCCTCCCTTTGACGGCTCCTCACCCATTGAAACCCAAAAGATTGTTCATCGTTCCCCTGATTGCAAACTTTAAAGTGGATTTTGTTAGACAACTTTCTGCCCACTGGAATCCAGACCCTCCAATTCCATTCATTTATCATTGAACCTAACAACTATCATTTGACAACCATCTGACTATTGGATCCCGGTGCTCCTGGAACCATTTTTGAAATTGCTACTCACCAACCTAGCGTTTGTCATACAAGCATTTATTGCCAGCATTTAATGCCTCATTTTCTATAAATGGGAAAACTATAGATGTCATTTTCACCTGTCAGTCACTCAGAGAGAAATCAGAATGAGTTAGAGCCTTCTATTGATGCCACCTTTGAGCCTGATAAGTTCCCTGGACAATTCAAAGCCATTTGCCTACTGATCTTTCACCTCCTTCATCAGATTCTTAAGGTGAGTTCCCTGCCCCATGCCTTATTTCATTTTTTTCCTCAATTTCTTGCAAAATTGATAAATTTGAAAGGGAAAAACTCATGAACTAAGTAGAGGAGACTAGGGTGCACAAAAACCATGTGATAAAATCTTAGCGAACTTCACAAATCAATCATTATCTGACTGCAGAACCTTGACTTCCTGACGTCATTCTTCAGCCATAACATTCATGCTTTGTGGGTTCGGGTGCTCCCATTGCCATCGCTAGCACTTTAAAATAAAGTTAAACTTGAAGAAGGCCAACAACCCCTTTAGATCTTCCATTGTGGGAAGCTCCCATCTCCTTGCCGCCTTAACTTAGAAAAATTTCATAGACTGAAAGGAGGTCCAATGAGCCACTCAGGTTTGTCCCCATAGGAATCCATCCCCAGGGCATTGCTCATAACCTATTATCTCGAAGAGCTTTCCAGGCCTGACCTTTTGATGGCTAGATCTCATCCTTCCAATTTCCCATGAGCTCACTCTTGTGAAATCTCAAGTGCTAACCCTATATTAGGCCCTGCCTCATGGACTTCCATCCACGAGCCTCCATGGCAAGCCCACCATCCTCAATGGCCCCTAATATTCAAAATCTCATTGTTCAGAACCCAACTTCACTATAGCTGCCAAGGATGTTGAGGTGAAATTGCCAAGGGCTAAGCATTTATTCAACCCCTCTTGGTAGGTTGCTGTCTTCGAGACTCTATCCCATCCCTACCATTACTAAAAAGAAAACTACCTCTGATGTTCTAACCTTTGGGTTCCACTCTCCCCACAAATGCCTAAATACAAAATGAATTTCCAAGTGATTAACTTTCGATGGGTCATTCCCCGTGGACCTTCGTCTTCTGGAATCTGTCCTATCCTTTAATGACAAACTACCTTTTTCCTTCGACTACCCGAAACCTGACCTCGCCTTGGCCACTGAGCTTTCAAATGATGAAGTAAAACATGATGACCTCATCTCCACCCGAACTTGATCTGGCTAGTTGCTCCCGTCAGACAGTTGTAAGACATTCACCATCTCAAACGATAATCACCTACCTTCCATCCACCTCCTCAAACCTGGAATTCTTGAGTGATAAGAGATTGCATTGACCATGTTTAGAGCTGCGAGTCTTGCTCGTTGGAACTCTACCCTCGAAATGTCATCCTGCCAAAGCCGTCTTCAATGGAAAACTTCTAACAACTAAGCTACCTCCTGGTTTCGATTGCAAAAATGGTTGTCTAAATTCCCTCCAAACCTTAAACTAAATTTGACCAACATGCCAAAATAGGACAACCTCCCTGATGGACCCTTCAAATCGATCAAACATGATGGTGAGTTGGGACAAGCGAGTTGTTGTGCCCTAATTGCTATCCCTCCTGTAGTTGCCCCAAATAGCCATTAGCCCAGGGAAATCCAACCCACAGGACTCGAATTGTTGAAACTCCATCCTACAAAATGCTAATGCCAAAGTGGAAGATATGTTAGGTTCTTGAAAGATGATTTATCCAATCTAACATCATTTGTAGGATTTTGGATAATTTTCCCTTCATGCTTGAACGTGCTCACCTCTTTCTTGCCCATAGGATTTATGGAATCAGGTGCAAGACCTTCAAGAGTAGCCTCAGAGAAGGACAAAGGAAAGAAAATAGCTAAGGCACCCCATGGAAAAGACGATAAAGATCAGATGAAGTATAAGTTCCAAGGGGAACCTCTAAACTTTAGAGTCACCACAACATGCAAGGAGATCTCTGACACAAACATCAGACAAGTAGACATCGATGAATTCAAGTAGAGATTCAGGATCAGCCCCACCACTGAAAGTGCAAGAAAAATTAGAAGCAGTGGATTAGCTAAGGCTGCAAGCTTCCCTCCTACTCTCGTTGCCCCTGAACTGGTGATGACCTGCAAAGAGGCCTATCAAGAGGAAACCAAAACCATAGTGGATAGAGACAAAAACATATTGGTTAATCTATTAGCCAAGTCAATAGAGAGATTTTTACACATCCCTACCTATGAGGAAATGGAGGAAGCCACCATAATTGATGCCAGGGAAATATGGGATGCATATCCCATCGGGCGCAAAAGGATTATCAATCGGTATTGGTTGAAAGAGAAGAGGGGTAGTGCAGCAAAAGTGCCTTAGGAAATCTACCATAGCAATTTCTATGAAGACTACCATGATTTGGTAACTTTATTGAGTAGGGTCATGGGCCTCCCCACTATAGTTTATTTCCAAGAGTGGATGTTCTACTTCGTGGAAGAGATCCTCAAGGGAAGATTCAAGTTCTATTTGCCAAGAATCATCAACAATTGCCTACATGAACAATTTGTAGCTGTAAAAAAGACTTAAAGGTTTTATATGACCTCATATCTTGTCTACTTGTTGGCTGATAAAACACAAAATAGAGGTCTGTTTAGGGCTCTAGACACATAATTAGGCAGAGAACTAAAGGTTTATGATAGGTACCCTCAATTGCAACATAGAAACTTCAAGAGTGATTACTACAAAGTTAATGATGCCTTCATAGGCCACATCATGAGATTGCTTGGTGGTGACTTCAAGAGAAGGGTCTCCCATAGTGCCAATGCTTTCCTCAAGAAATTTACCCTCTTTTTTATTCAATTTCCAAAGTTCACCTACATTCAAGCTGAAGGATTTTCAGAGAAACCATACAAGCTGCCCCAATATCCCAACGACTGGATAATATTGTTAAAAATTTCTTGGCAACTGTGACAAGCATATGCCCTCCTAAGCAGCAAGCATAAGGCAAAGATCCCTTATCCCCTCTCTTTTGGCTAGGGGATATATGATCTTCACACATCTCAATGTGCCACAATTCAAAGAAAGAACTAGTGGAATATCATTTGTAGCTCCACACTGCCCGGCTACAGATGGACCCCTATGGTAAACTCAAGAAGGTGGTCAGACCTAAATACGACCATTTACATAGTGTTGAGGACTTTTGGGCTAATTGCAAAGATGATAAAGAGGTGTGGATGAGGCACTATATGTGGATGACTGCATACTTTGTGAAGAGGGTTAAATTGTTCCCGATGCCAAACTAGGTAGAGGAAGAAGATAATACAGTGGTTGATCCTCGATACCATACAATTGCTAATCTCCCATTGCCTTTGATTGATTGGAACGAGCAAGAGGTCGATGACCTCGATATTCTATCAAATCCCATCAAGGCTAGGATGAAGGAATGGATCGATGGGAAAGTTGCCCGATTGAAACAAGGAGTAATCTTAACCTATGAGGAACTTGAAGAAGAGCGTACAAGTGAAAATAATAGTGGGATAGCTACTGCACCAATAGAAGAACTTTCTCAATCTCCTCCCATTACTAGATTAAGGAAAATAAAATAAGTAGCTAAAAATAATTCTAAGCCCCGAGTGTATAAAAGGAAAGCTTCAGAGGGTGAATCCTCTAAGAGACCTGAGACATCAGGAGGTCTTGATACCATCCAAGAAGACCCACTCCATGATGGAGAAGAAATGGAGGTCGAGCAGCCAAGGTCTCCACCTGCTACCTCCACTACTACTACAACCACCCTATTGCGTACTTCTCAGGCAATGGTTGCTACCTCCCTGCCAATAGTGGATATATTAGTCCACCTTGCTTCCATTCCGCTTGTTGTACAAGTAGTGACAATAGATTCTTCCTCTGCCACCACCTCTCTGCTCTCTTCTGCTTACATGTCTCCAACCACATCTCTCCCATTAGAAGAAACAATAATACCAATGCCTGTGCTCTCACTTCCAGAGATATTCTCCTGACATATGAAGAATGTTCCTACAGAGTTGTCAGGAGCGTTGATGAATCCAGCTATTCAAGCTACCCTAGCATAGATTCTTGCCAACATTCCTGACTCCACTCCTCTGACTGAACCACTAAAAATGAAGGCTACAATGCAGATATCTGAGGAGTTAGAGAGACAAGAAAAGGAAGCAATAAGGGAATTGGGGAAGCAAGTAGATGACTATCATGAGCACCCAGAGTACCAACATTTTCCAATTGATAAAGTGGTGCACAAAGGAGAAGAAAATAATTCCTCTGAGGGTGATGAAGAAGAGGATGGCACCAAATATATTGTAGAAACCTTTGATGTAGAACTTGAAGAGGAGTTAGCCTAGAAACTCAGAGATGTCGGAGAGTAAGTGGAAAGACAACCTTCCAAAGAAGAAAAAGAGTAAAGTGATCAAATGTAAGAAGATACTAAACTTCCAACTGGGGAGCAGAAAAAAATCCCCAAACATGGTGAAGAGATGCCTCTCTTAGAGGAGCAGGAAGAGAAGGAAAAGAAAGAATAAGAAGAGGTGCCTCCTCACCATGAGGAAGATGGAAGGAAATAAGAAGACAAGCCTGAAGAAGAGGTTGAAACCCATAAGAGCCCAGTGACGGAGCAACCTAAAAAACATGCGCAAGATGAAAGAAAAGAAGAGAAAACTGTTGAAGGGGAAGATAGCCCCAAAGAGCATGCAACCACTAAGTCTCCACAAAAGGAAACTGTTTTCATCCATGAATCAGATGAGGAAGAAGGAGAAAGGCCCGAACAAGAGAATCTAGTTGGTAAGGTAATGGAGATTGAGCACACCTATGAAGAGGAGGTAGATCATGAATCTCCAAGGGGAGAGTCTCAAATGTCCAAGTGGCTAGAGAAACAACTAGAAAAGAAAGCTCCTACCCCAAGGGATCTAAAGGAAAGAATGGAGGCCATCTTGGCTCAAGCCTAGGTTGGCACAAAGAAAGAGAAGAAGCCTAAGGTCATATCCCAGTTGACAATGGACGCTTCAAGGTCTAGAACTGTGCAAATATCCACCCCTGTAGTGAATGAAGAAGGGGTAAGTTATGATATTTCTACCTTAGCTTGGGGGAAAACCACATGAGAGAAAAATATTGGCCATCTCTAGGGGTCCATTGCCACCATCATGCATCAAATGCATAAGGATAAGATCTCCAAGGAAGAATTGAAGGCACAAGTGGCTGATTTGATAGCCTATATTCAAAAATGGTCATCGATGGAAGAGCTCTCTACCACATCCTCGACACCACAACAACTATTTTCCAAGGAGCAAATTGAAAAGCTTGAGAAGAGAAAGAATTGGACAAAGGCCATAGAAGATTGGTTCGAAAAAGTCCTCTACAATGACAATATAGGCTTGAGACGTGCAGTCAGGACCACCAATAAGTTCTTGGAGGTGTTAAGGATACTTGAAGGTACAATGAATTTTTGCACCGACTTCCCCAATTTATACAGAATCACATACCCCAAACTTGAGGCCATCCTCAAGATACCAGATAGATTCTGGGAAAAGGAGCTTAACTTGGTAAAAGATGACCACTAGCTCGTCAAAACATGGAAGCTAAGCCTGGATCATTGAGAGGAGGTATTGGAATGGGTGTTCCATGAGGTAGAGATGGACATTGATTGGGCTAAGGAAGTCAGATTATATTTTACAAAATATTTGAAGTTGTTGATAGATCTTGATATGCCCACAAGTGAGATGGATGTGGATAAATTAGAGCCATACTTCCAATTGAAGTTGGAAATCAGAACCATGGATGCACTAACAGCTGATTTCTTAGGCTTCAATGCATGAGTCTTTTCTCAGTCTGAGCAAGTAATAAATAACACAACAAAGTATGACAAGGATTGGGATACCCTCACCAACAAATCAATAAAGTTGAATTTCTAGGTGATGCAATCAGATATATTGGAATGAAGCAAGCTCTAGGCGTTAATCTTGAAGTTTATACAATATGCCACAATCAAGAAGAGTGAAGGAAATCCGGTTATTGAAGATGAGTTCCTCACAAAATAGCTACAACAAAAGGGAAATCAACAAAAGACAAATTTGCTACAGTTATGTCATGTAAGGACAAAATAGGGAAAAGACAATAATGTAATTTTAAATTATAATATATTTGAGGGTAGGTGAAACCCTAGTTTGTAGTGAATCTTGGCCACATAATGCAAATCAATCTTGGCCATTCATTTTTATTTTTGAACACTATAAATAGGGGGTCTCCTCTCATTTTCAAAGAGAGTTGAGTTGTTGTAAAGGCATGCTGCAGAAATTTTAATAGAAGTTCATTGGATTTTGGTGGACTATTGAGTTTCTATTGCATGTTACATGGTTCTTCTCCCATATTTAGTTGACTTGAATAGATTTTCTTTGTTGTTCTTCATGGTTTAGTTTAATTTGGTAGAGTAGTTGATGTTGTTCAATGATTTTGTAGCATTCTGATGTGTTATCCCTTTCTTGTCCATAATTTTTTCTATTTACTGATGGTAGATAGTTGTGTAAAGTTAGTCTGGCATAAACTAAAAGCTGCTTCAAACTTCTATCTTTATTCATGCATGTTTATGGTGAATGAATGGTTGAATATTTTCAGTCCTTAGAAGCTTGTACAAGTTTCATGATACTATGAGTTAATCTGGTTAAGTAAAATTATGTTTTGGGAAGGTTGTCTATAGTAGAACCCTCCATGATCACTGTTCATTGATGATTTCACGCCTAGGAACCTCCTCTCTTCCCTACCCTTTTCATTTTTTTTTAATAAATAACCTATGCTAAGGTTCATTGCACATTGTAAAGAAAAATCTTAAGTTGAAATAGGAGTTTAAGATTACTATTCAAACCTGCAGCAAATTGCACATTAACTTTTCATCTTAGGAACTCCATTTTAAAATTCACCTCACCTTCAGCCAAACTTCGTAAGCCACCCTGTGATTACCGAAAAAATCACATCAAACATTAACTAAGAAATTCCATGCATGTCATGACCTGGCACCTGAGAGACCTTGGGGTGATTTTCAACAACTTGTTGTTGGAGATTGTCTTTCAAGAGAGGTGATGCACCTATGCATTGCCTATGTTGAGAAGTGCATAAAAAACACATCAAAATGTGCATCTGTCCAGGAAGTATTTCAAGATACATTCTTGGTCCTAGACTAATGTTGAAGGCTACCTCTCAAGGGGAGTAGGTAGTGGTGTTTTTGTTAGTGTAGTAAGGTGGAGCATATGCTATGTCCCTAAGGGGAGTGTACAAAAAAAAAAGTAGAGGGAGAAGTGAAGAATGAGTAGTACAGAATGTATAATAGTGAGAGTAGTATGGAGAAGAGTAGTGGAGAGAGAGCAATTTTTGGTGTTGCCTAAAGAGAAGTGTGCAAGTGTTGTTAAAGGGAAGATGTTTCCCTTTTTCTATTGATTTCAAAGGGGGAGAGTATGATCTAAAAAACATGGGGGGAGAGTGATGTATGTAAGAATACCTAAAGTAAATGGGAGAGAATAGAAAGGGAGAGAATGGTGTCTAATGAATAGAGATAAAGAGAGAGTGGTGTAAGAGATCCCTAGTAAGGGGGAGTGCTACCTAATGTAGAAGTTTCTTTTGTTGTTGATGGATTTTTAGAGCTAGTGTTACCATCAATGATAGTGGGGGAGATTGTTTCAAGTATGTTGTTGGTGTTGTAATCGATGTCAACAGTATGAAGTTTGTTGGAGTTTTTGGAGAGTGTTGCAATATGTTTTCATTTGTATTGTGGTTTGATGTCAACCTCTAGTGTACTCATGATTATGTGGTCATGTTGAGAAATTTTTTATGAGAAGGTGTTGCAAGTGTTGTAGATAGGTTGAGGATATAGTTGTAGTGTTATTGATGCAGTTGATTCACTTAGTTTTCAAGTGCTTTTGAGAAAACTTGAAAAGAAGAGTGCGCATAGTAACAGAGGTGTGTTTAGTTTTGTACTCCACATTTCTTCATGGTTGAAGATCTAGTTGTGTAGTTTTTATATGATGATCAAAGATGTTTAGAGGTTCTACATCCAAAGTTTCAAGTTTTCTATTACACAAAAATAGAAGTTGTGTTTGATAGTGTGTTTGCCTATGAAGATGGTTGTTTCAGAGAAATGAGATTGCTTCAAATTTCTCCACATTGAAATTTCTTGTCTTGAAGATTTGGGAGCATGCCTATATTTTCTATATTTATCTTTCTTTAGAGTATATAGACTTGATTTTCTTCACAAGTTTAGTTATTATGTTGGAGTTCAGTGGTAGTACATCTTGATACACAGGATGAAAGTAATCTTTGTTATAGGTGGTTGTGGCAGTGTTGTAGAATATTTTGATGATGTTGGAATATTCTGGGATGTTGTGTGGATGTTGTGAAGTGTTTCTTTGTGGTCCACATATTGTTTTTAGACTTGGAGAAACATGTATGTGGTCGCTTGTTAGTGTTAGTGTAGGTTTGGATGACCTAGTTTGCTAGTGCTAATTGTGGAGGTTGTTTGTTGTTTGTGGAAGTGTGGAAAAGAATGTTGGTGTAGATTTGGGTCCTAGTTAACCCTTAGCATGGTTTTACTCCACTTATTTGCACCATGGAATTTTTTGGTACCGACCTATTTTGGTGTTGCATATTTAAGGCGCATACTTTTCATTGAGGCCAACCTAATTGAGATTGTTTAGGTTGTGGATGGTATAAATGCAAGGTGGAGTTTGTGTTTAGTTGTGTGGCATGTGTAAGAAATGTGTGAGATGTGAATGTGACCAAGTGTGGTGATCTAAGTGTGAGCTTGAATGCCTATGACTCTGGATGTAGTGAACATAAGGTGTCTACATTTTTAGTGTGCTTGAAGTTGTTAAAGGAAATGATCCAAAGGTTGTGGATTGCATAGAGTTGTAGTGGTGGATCTGTCCTATTGCTCTAATATATTGAATCTCTTTGTAATAGTTTCTTCTATTCTTCTTTCTTTCAAGCAGTGATTCCTTTGGGTAGTGAGCCCTTGGTAGTGAGACTTTCTTCTTTTCTAGGTAGTGAGCCCTTGGTAGTGAGCCTAATTATATTTAGTGTTTCTATTCATATATATGTGAGCTAATCCTCACTATGGTTTTTCCTTGCTTAGGTTTTTCCACGTAAATCTAGTTTTCAATTATGTTTGGTTGTGTTTGCATTGATGTTTCATATATTTATTTTCTAATCATGCATAATAAAGGTTTTGTCTTAAGGGGGAAATTGATAGTATAGGAAAACAACATAAATGAATTGAACCAATCTAATCCAAACAATATTAAGAGTCCTAAACTCATTATTCATGAAATGAACAATATAAATTAATGAATTCAATAAAATATTAAGTTACCCATCTCATGTTGAAGTGTATTCACAATGATGTTTGATTGTGTTTCTATATCAATGTGAAGCCTCCATTATCTGTTGCAAAAGCTTCAATGTGTACAAAAGTTGAAATAGAATTGTGATGATAAATCATAACGTGCTTAAGAGGTAATTGTGCAGTGCTTTGCTTATGTAAATTCTAGATGATTTGTGAGAGGGTAGAAGGTTATTTTATAGATTTATTGTTTTCAAATTAATGCTCAAAATTAAACAATGTTGAATCAAGATCAATGGTTGAAATTTGTTGAGAGGAATGAGATTGCTCAGTCAACTCCAGTGATTGATCAAAGGATTGGGAGAGAGTAGGAGTGAACCAATTTAGATTGAACAATCCACTGGATAGATTGAATAGTCAATCTCAGTTGACTGAGAGAGGATGTGAGTCAAGAGAAACAAATGAATAGTTAACTAAATAGATTGAATAGTCAACTATTAGAGAGTGATCATTAGATTCGAGGAGATTATGGATGAGAGATAATTGGCTAGTTAACTAAATAGATTGTTTAGTCAACTAAAAGAAGAATTATTCCATGTGGGGAAATTTATTAATTTAATTAATTAATTAATAAGAGGAACATGCAAGGTGAGTTGACTTTAATAAATAAAGTTTATTTATTAAAGGGATGATGTTGAATGAATTAAAGAATTTAATTTAATTATTTAATTTGGAAAGGGGAAATTTGATTAATTAAATAATTAGTAATCTATTTAATTAAATTAGAAGAATAGGGTAAGTTAGCAACACAATTAAATAATTGATGTTTATTAAATGAATCAAGATGAATAAAGCTAGATAAATGATTAGATAGGAAAATTAATTAAATAATGTTAAATCACTTAATTAATAGATGAATATAAAATTTGACAACAATTAAATAATAATGTATTATTTAATCATTCAAGGAAGAAGAGTGAAAGTTAGTAAAATAGTGTTCACTAGTAGAATTTGTCAAATATATGACTAGGTGACTAAAAAATTTAGTCACAACAACTAGAAATGACTAAATTATACTCATTTTTTGCAACTCAACTATAAATGAGTAAGTAAATGACTAATTTTGTCATTTACTAAAAAATTATTTAGTCATAGAAATAAAAATGAATAAATAGTTAGTCATCAAATACAAATTAGATAATTTAAAAAAAAAACAATTCGGCCAATTATTGGCATGATGAATTAGCACGATTATTCATGTTTATTGCAGATTCATTCATCTCGCTTGACTTCGCTTCATTTGTTAGCCTAGCATGAGGTGTTTTGATCAGTTATAGCTACTACTCCCATAGGCGATAAGGTTTTGGAGAGGACCTGGAGACTTCTAAAAAGGTGGACAAGGGCAAGGAATTTAGAGTTTGTTGTAACGAATTTGAATTCATCAAGGCCCTCTATAGAAAAACTGGATTTGGGGACACCCTTTGCAGTGAATTCAGAAGTAATTTGAAACCCTCATTACATTAAACACAAATTCAAAATGCTCATTACAATCTACTGCTCTTAATAATGTTCTTTTACAATATTTCCACCATTCTGCTTCATAATGTGTTCAAGCTAAATATAATAAAATTTGTGTGTTAGTGCCAAATTATAATTTCCTCAAATAATTTTGATAATTTTTCACTACAAGCATAAATTATCCTTGTACAAAGTAAACATGTCCTAGATTTACCCACACATCAAGCATCTGAACAAAGATGTTTCCTATAGTAGCTTCTTGTACCTGTGTAAAGATTTCCTTTGCAATATCAAATTGACCCCTTTCAACTAGCACAAAGGATACCCCATTTGTAGCATAAACATTTCTTGGTCTTTGTGCTAACACTTTACAATGGTTGCCCCATTTATAGCATAAAAATTTTCACTGCAAGCAAAAACTGTCCTTGTGCAAAGTAAACATGTGCTAGATTTACCCACACATCAAGCATCTAAACAAATATGTTTCATGTAGTAGCTTCTTGTACCTATGTACAAATTTCCTTTGCAATATCAAATTGACCCCTTTCAGCTACCACAATGGCTACCCCATTTGTAGCATAAAAATTTCCCAGTCTCTATGCCAACACTTAAGTGGCCCCTTTTATGACATTAAGATCCTCTTGAGTTATTATTATACTCCTATTTTCCAAGAGAAAAATCCCCAAGGCCTGTGGGAAATGAACGATGAGCATTTGAGTTTCAACTTGGTTTCATTTCAAAAAGTGGACATTACATTGTACAAGATTTGTTTAAAACAAAATAATTTAATCCACCCATTTGGGACTAGAAAATAAAAATAGATGAATTAATCCATTTTCAATTATAGGTTCTTTTAATCTAGAATCTTATAGAAAAATAAAGCTTAATACATTGAAAGACATAGAAAATGTTCTAAAATAAAGACTAAAATAGGTTGCCCATGAAAAAAAAGAAAGAGGAAAAATGAAAAGATAACATACAGATGATTCATTTTAGGTTTTTGATAAGATCTCATTTAACTATTCCAAATGGATTTGGAAGGGACAAAGCATATTTGATTGAATAAAATTTTGAGGTAGCTTATCCATTGTCATTGTATGCATCATCTTCTCTTGGAATCTATTTCTACAATGCACCAAGCCTAGAATTGATTGGGGTTAAGGTGGATAAAAACTCATCAAATGCTTTATATATGCTTGGTAAGATGCAACTAGAAATAGATGATTGGCTTAAAGAAAAAGAAACAATTAAAGTAGCATGCCAACCTATCTTGGCTGATGAAGCAAAAAAAAAATTGATAAAGAATGAAGGATTCAAATGGAAAGGAGAAAGCAAGAGGAAGAACTTCGGCGGGTGATGCAACAAGAGGAGAAATTTGAATTTGTGAAGGAATTATGAAAGAGTAAGCACAAGGACAAAGATGATGACAATGATGAGGCTGGTTAGTCTAAGAAGAAAAAAAAGAAGGAAAGGAAGAAAAAGAAGGATAAGGACCTCAAGGCTTATGATTCTTATATGGAAGAACCTAATGTTTCCATGGAAGATGAAAATTATATGAGTGATAAGGCACAAGATGATGCAAAAAATTCCCAAGATCTTCTTGCAGCTGTAGGTCTAGAAGACTCTGATGATGATGAGACAAATTCTCCAATTTCAACAAAATCATGAAGGAGACATGGATACTCTAATTCTGAAGATGATGAACCATTGCAAAAATATATTCTAGGAGAAGATTATCCATATGATGATGATGTATAGGATTCCTGAGCTTTAACCAAACCTAGCTCCTATTTTCCAAGAGAGAAATCTCCAACACCAATGGGAAATGAATGATGAGCATTTGAGTTTTAGCAGATTCCAAGAGAAGATGATGCATACAATGATGATGGATAGGCTACCTCAAAATTTTAATCAATCAAATATGCTTTGTCCCTTCCAAATCCATTTGACACAGTTAAATGAGATCTTATCATAAACCTCAAATGAATCATCTGTATGTTATCTTTTCATTTTTCCTATTTCTTATTTTTTATGGGTAACCTATTTTAGTATGTTGAAACTCAAATGCTCATCATTAATTTCCCATGGGCCTTGGGGATTTTTGTTTTTGAAAATAGGAGTTAGGTTTGGTTAAAGCTCAGGGAGCCTAGACATCATCATCATATGGATCATCTTCTCTTAGACTCTATTTTTGCAATGGTTCATCATCTTCAGAATCAGAGTATGCATGTCTCCTTCATGATTTTGTTGAAACTGGAGAATTTGTCTCACCATCATCAGAGTATTCTAGACCTACAACTGAAAGAAGATCTTGGGAATTTTTTGCATCATCTTGTTCCTTATCACTCATATAATTTGCCTCATCTTCCATGGAAACATCATGTTCCTCCATATAAGAATCATAAGCCTTGTGGTCCTTATCCTTCTTCTTTTTCTTCTTTTTGTTCTTTTGTTTTCTGGAGACACCAAAATTAGCATTATGCATATTCATCCACTCAATAAATAAATCAAATGCATCACATCCATTCACCTAGTAAATCAAGTTCTTATCATCAAAAGCTCAATCATAGTTTAATTAAATAAATCAAGCTTTATTTAATTAAAATCTCAAACATGCATCTTCCATCCTTTTCTGATTTAAATAAAACAAATATTTAAGTCTTAAAAGTCAAAATCATCTAATCAGCATTAAATCAGCATAATCATCATCTATTTAATCTAACCCTGATTAAATACTCACCCACTTGCATTCTCTAGATTTGGCCACTTGCACATGAAATTGCATTTAATTGATTTATCAAAATCTTTATTTTCAACTTGGCATAAAGGAAGAATATTCTCCAAGTTTGAATCTCCCCCAAGTGGACATGTACACCCAACAGAGCATTTATGAGGCCTTACATGTCTCTTACATGTCCCCTTCCAAAGTCAAACTCAGCATTCATTGCAATTTGAATTCAAATTTTCCCTCTCATGGGCACTCTTCCCAAATCTTGCACATACATCAACCAATCACCACTTGACAAGTGTCCTTCTTTCATTGCTTGTCTTTGTCCCACATTGGTCTCTCTTCAACACTTAGCATTTTGAAAATCTTTAAATAGAAGCTTCAACATTGAGCAAATCCTCCACAATCTCTTGCAAGGTCACTCTCTTCATTTGAGATTTGATCTTGTCTACTTAGCATCTCCATATCAATAGCAATTTCATCATAGCTTATCAATCAAGGATTGGGAAAGGGTCACTAGCACATGTGACACCAATCCACTATGGGATAGGTTTAATGTCATGTTTTTGTATGCTTTTATTTGGTTTCCCTTGTTTCATTTATGGCATGATTAACATGGCTTATTATTCCATAGGGATGTTGAAATGTTGCTTATTTTAAACTAACATTTTGCAGATTTTTAGCATCCACTCACATTTGGCGCTAGAAGGAGGGCCTATCTAATTTTAAACATATATTGTTTAAATAGGACTATTGATGTATATTTTAAATCTGCTTTAATCCTCTTTTAATCTGCTTTCTAAGCATACTTTGTTCACGTACTTCAAATCTATGCTTTCATTGTTCAAATATATTAGCATAGATCCCTCCATATTTGGTGTGTATTGTTCAAATTTACTGATCTGTATTATCCACATTTACAAGTTTCCTGAACTAGGAAGCTTGCAATGTCACGTCATTCTTGACCACATCACATTGATTTGGACTATATAATCCCACTTAATGCTGTGAGCACAGCAGTCACTTTTCTCCAGTTGCTGAATATATTCTTTGTTTTGCTTCCTTCAGCAGCTTAGAAATAACTTTTGCAGCGAATGGGTGATTGGCTGTGAAAGTATGTATTTGTCAAGAGTTTTGTACATAGTATCTGGAGGCCTTGAATCTTGACTGACCTCATATAGTCGAGCCAAATCAACAGTCACTTGGCCGCCAACAAAGATTTGAATACGCTGAACATGTTGAAGCGCCACACTATCTTTGTATATTTTGGGATTCCGCTTAAGCCAGCCACGCTATAGAGCATTGTGATACACATAATAAGCAAAAGGGGGTTTCTTTATTGACATTCGTGCTGTGATCTCAATGAAGAAGTAGCTTATTCTTCAAGATATATGATGCTAACCAAACCGTGCCCATAATACTAGGTGATGGACAGGGAAGGACAAAGGAAACGTCCTAGCAACTACCACTGTGACAGGAAGGAGCCATTATTTTGCCTAGAGAGTCTGCCATGATAGTAACGTTATTTCATTCATAATCGCATAACATGCTTTGTATATTGTTCAAAATGACTGGCTGCGTACAGAAGAAAAGTCTTGTCATCATTAAATATTAGTCATTTCTATTGGCTGCTGTGAATGTAAAGTGTTTTGAGTTATTCATGAAGATTTAAAACCTTCAGGCGCAATCACTTTAACTATGGAGATTTTTATTGTTTTGTTTTTGTTAACAGCGATGTCTTTAAAGAAATTTGTTCTTTCTAGTCACAGACAATAGCCGGTTGTTGAACCATACAAAATCATAGCTTCATAGACTCAAAGACATATATCATAAAGATCTGCCAGTCACCAAAAGGACAAGTGTTGGAATTTACCAATCACGCCACCTCTGTGCAGTCTTATAAGTGATTCGCCATAATTGAAGGTAGGTCAAAAACCATAGATCCCAACGCATTTAAAAGATATAGTCTGTTTTACACACTATGCATCGCAGTATGAAATCTAGGTTCAAGGTAGATAGCGATGTCAACATTGATTTATAGACTGCTGGCAAAACGGTGGAAGTAGACTTTAAATCTGGCAGATGCGAGTACTTCAAAAGCTCTTAAAAGGGCATTTATACTCTGACGTATGAGGTTAGACTCCCTGTTGGATTTAAAATTAAAATATCAGAGATGAGGCAGGTTTTACATTAACATCGAGCTTAGTCAGAAGATGTACGATCCTTGCATTTACGTTATGATAATAGAGATCTTTTACTGCTAAGCATTAGGTAAAAGTTACCTAGCATGGGGAAGGTACGAAGCAAGGTTGAGGTGAATGATCAAAGTTTTCTTTTGACTTCTATAAAGGGTTGTAAAGTATGATGACAATATTGTATATTACTTTAATCTAAAAATCTCGTTGAGGGGTGTTTTATTTTTATTTTATTTTATTTATTTTATTTTTTTTGAAAAACAAGTATCTTTTATAAAAGTAGGTGTAGACTAACCTTTGTTATTGAGTTAATTCCATGCCTTGGCAATTTTGTTAAAAGAATTTCATCAAGTCATTAACATTTCTTGTATATGCCTTTATCATGAACATTTGGCCTAACTATTGTTTATATTTAATAGGTACAAAAGCAAACGAAGGCGAAAAGGTGCAAGGCGAAAGAGAGGGCTAGCAAATGAAAACGAAAGGAGGAGGATTCTTGTTTGAAAACACAATGTGTTTTTTAACACTTTGATTTTTTTGATCAATACTACTTCACGAAAGGAGGGAAATGTTTTTTTTGAAAACACAATGTGTTCTTTAACACTTTAAGTGTTTGATCAACACTTCACGAAATTGTTTTCCTTTTCGTTTTAGAACATTAGTTTTCAATTGGGGCTAAAACGAACAATTTCATTTTCATTGCAAAGGGCTTAAAACGAACCTTAGAACAAATTTACTAGATTTCATTTTGGTTTAAAATTGAACAAGGCAAACTTCACACTTGATTTTGGTGCTTAAAATGAAGTCATCATTGCTTTGAGGCTAAAACGAACAAGTGCTTGATTGTGTTATTTTGTCTTTTGAGTGCGTATCCTCTCCCCTTGCGCTTCGTGCGATCTAGGGTGCAAGAGAAACACTCAAAATACATTTTATTGATTTGAAAACACTTCATTTGGGTTTAAAATTGAACATCTTGGTGCGCAGTGTGAGTAGGGGCATTTTCACGCATATCGCTCTCTTGTTAATAAAGATCGGGATTGAAGCATTATTGTGTTTCCTTTGTTTCGCTTTTGTTTATCTTGTAGAGGGCTCAGTTTTAGAAAAGTACTCACCTAAGCATACCAACCGTAACACTTAAAGCTAAGAGTATTTCCAGCTGTGGATATAAATGAGGATTTTGCTTAAACGCCATAATCACGCTGTTGGCTCCGGAAGGATGGATCCGAAAGGGACGCCCCCTGCTATCGCTATCACCCCTCTACCTAACGGAAGTCCTTACTAGGAACTCATGTGGCTAGAATTTTCCAAAATCCTTAACTGCTTGTTGGTGCAAGAATTTGCCTTCGCTCAAGTCAGCCCCACCACTTTTATCCCGGGCTAGTAGAGATGGAGCATGCCATGGGAGTTTCATGGTGTTGATGTTTCATGCCCTGGGATAAGTGAGTGCCGTGGAGGGGGAGCCGCTGGGGTCAAGCATCTAACCATCCCACAGCAGGTTTAGCTGGACTTTGTCCAAGTGGGGACTCAACAAACATTGTCTATCACATCCATAGGGCTTGTAATTGTTCTTTGTTTGAAAACACAGTGTGTATTCGAAAACATTTTGCAAACAAACACTTAAACATGATCATGCAAATTTCAAACCCCTTTGATAGAGCAAATACCTTTTGACAAATTTAAGTGTTGTTTCCTTCCCTTGGGATTATGTCCTTAGAGGTTTCTCATCACTTGAATTTATATCGTCATTTGCTCTAACTAGGGTTAACCTAGGAAATCCCTTTGCCTCAATTTCTTGGAACTCCCCCACAACACTTTGTGGGAAGAAAAGGAATTTTGACATAGGACATCTTTAGTTTGAAACATAATCAAGAAAGTGTATTTGGTAAAAAGAAGTCATTAAAAGCAAAGATAAGCAATTGAGCCCCACACATGTCTTTTCAATGATTTCTCGCAAGGTCAAGATACAAAAACCCAAGAAAAGGAAACTTAGCCCAAAACAACAGCAACAAAGACTCAAAAGGTTATATGATTTTAGAGAAAAGTTGTTGGCTAATTTCTATAGACATGCTTCAAGAGACAACCCCACTTTATATTCATTTTACTACACACAAAATCCAAGATTGTTTCAAGGGATTGGGTACCTTGCTTAGGGCATAACACGTTCTTCAATACCTTGGTCTTGTTAAGCAAAAGTCTAAACTAGGGTCATTCTAAGATCAAAACAAACATTCATCCATCAAAAACATCATCAACCATAAACATCTCACCAACATTTTGAGAAAATCTTGACACAACTATGCTAGGCTCCTTTGGTAGACATCAAAACCTTTCAAACATGAGACTTTGAATTCTTCAAACATCAAACATCAAACTTGTTCAACTCAATTGTGTGTGAATGAATCCTTTTGCACATGCTTAGTTGAATTATCACTTTGTTCAAATTAATGGTGGATAGATGCATCCTTCTCCCATCACTAATTTGGATTATCTTTTGGTTAGCTTGTGAGTAGACACATCCTATTCTCACTTCTAGATCAAATTATCCTTTATGAGCATTAGTTATCTTTTTTAGATCATCATCCAAACATCTTGGGGATATCTCTTGCTCAAACATCAACATTCAAAAGATAGAATTCAAAGTCTAAACATCAAACAAACATCAATCAAAAGCAAACCCAAAGTACCTAGCATCACATCAAGATTTTCAATACAAATTCAACACTTCCATTCTCACCCATATATCATACACCTTTCATCTTCACATCTTTGATCTTTTACACATCCTAGTTTGCTCTTTTATGGTTCAAACAAGATCACAACACAAGAGGAACATGGAGTTAAATCAAGAAACATCAACCACAAGTGATCTAAGCCAAAACATTCCAGAAATCCAAAACACACCACTTCCAGACCTCACTATCACTACACACGAACCACAAAAAGAGGTCTTGGTGGAAGACATCACACCAACAGAACTAAGTGAGGAAGAAGTTCTTGAGATGCTCAAACAACCAAAACTACAAAAGTTTCTTCGCGCAATGGATAAAATAAATCCATCAATTCTCAACACTATTGAGGATGAGCTTCTTGTACCAAATGACCAAAACACCCTTCCACAATTGACCACCTCCATTACCACCATAGAACCTACTATCAATGAGGATGATACCCTCTTCAACACGCATCAAAATCCACTTTACAACCCACTTGGATTTATCGATACATCTGAGGTTCCTTACCATACCACCTCATCATTTTCCCTTGACACGCAAGTGTCTAGACCTTTGGTACAAGCAAGCTCATCCGAAATAGAGAGACCCTTCGGATTTGTCTCTTCATTTGCACAAGAAAATTTTCCACCTTTCAAATCATTCACACCTCCCACCACGTCAACACCATATTTTGGTTTAGGGATCCCCCCTTTACCTAAATTTCCACCTTTCCCTAACATAAATCGCCCCATCCAAATCAATTCATCCAACCAAGGGGGTACATCGCATCTTTCAAACACACCATCCACATCAAACCAACACATGATAGCTAATCAAAATATGGTCTCTCAAATACCCACTATTTCACTCATCTCTACCATTCCTACCACTTCACCTAGTCCCACCATTCCTATCACTTCACCCATCCCAAATGCACCTATCACCACATTCACTCCAACCACTACATGCACTATACCTCAAACTTCCACTACCCCCATCACACCCCTTACATCGCAACCTCCCACCATCGCTCTAAACACATCTCAAACTTCCAACACAATTCCGATCCCCCCACCACCACCACTGCGACCAAGCCAAGTAAGCCATTACAATGCTTCATTCAAAGCATACCAACAATTGCTCCAACAATATCAAACAATTCGGCAAGCGCCTATAGCCACGCACGCTTCTCAAGCTTCACAGCAAAATCAAGCTCAAACAGCGCTGCAACAACAACAAGCACAACAAGCAGCACGTTTTCCAAGCTTTGTTGTAACAACAACAACGAAATGCGACAAGCCGCACAAGTCAGCTCAAGTTGCTCAAGCTGCACAAGCCGCGACAAGCTGCAATGTCGCCAAGCTGCCTGCCGCATAAGCTCATTGCTCGCTATCAAGTCGCCTGGCCGCATTAAGTCGCAAAAGATGCCCATGATGCCGAAGTACTCCAGTGTAAGTACGTTAGCATTTTGCACAACAAGCAGCCCAACAACTCACATATCAGAAAGCGTTAGAGCAATACCAAGAGCAACAAGAAGCAGCCCAACAAGCCCTAGCTGACCAACAACAAGCATTGTTGGACCAACAACATCAAGCACAACAACAAGCTCTATTAGCGCAACAACAACAAGATCAACAACAAGCGTTGTTGAAAGCATACATGGCACAACAAGCAAACATTCCACCCATTCAAACACCCACTCCACCCCCCCCAGAACACCTTCATTCCACCTCCTGATCCACAATTGGATGTCACCGCACAAATAAAATTTCTGTCACAACAAGTGCTTGACCTTCAATCAGGAAAGACACCAAAACCACAAAAAAACCTATGCCCTTATCCATTTGATAGGAGCGTAGAAATGAAACCATTCCCAAAAGGGTTTGAGATCCCTAAATTTGACAAATATCGCGGCACGGGTAACCCTGAAGATCACATCAGGGAATTTCAAGTACATTGCATGGAGGTGGCTCACGACGAAACGTACTTGATGAGATTATTCCCAAGAAGCTTGGCTGGAAACGCTATTGATTGGTTTTCTCGACTTTCTGGAATCAAAAAATTCAAGGAAATCGTAGATGCCTTCATACATAATTATTCCTTCAACACTCCCATGGAGGTTAGCTTACAGGAATTATCATCTCTCAAACAAGGGAAAAATGAATCATTCGGTGCTTTCTTGCAACGATGGCGATCCAAAGCTAATCAAAGCAAGTGGTCCATGCCTGAAGAACAACAAGTGGGAACTATCATTGCGAATCTTGATGGGCCCTTGGCCTTCCACCTCAAAATGCAAAACATCACCACTTACGACCAATTGATACCTAGGGCGCTCAATATCGAACAAGCCCTTGCCACACAGGGAGAAACTTCATCATATCAAGAAGGCCGCTCATCATCCAATTATCATGACAAACCACGAACATGGGAAAAGAATCGTAATGTAACCAATGATGGTGTTGTTGACGCCAAAGTTGTCATTAGTGCCCCACGGAAGAACAATCCACCATCCCAACAACAACAACACCAAAATACCAATCAAAGCAATCGACAAGTCAATACTGTGGTCCAACCATCCCATAACCAAAACACAAACAACATTGATAATCAGGGCAGACCACAGCGAAACAAGTTCTTCCCCAAACGAAAATACACACTCCTTGGGGAACCTGCTGAAGCAATCATGAAAAGATTGGTAGATGAAAATTGATAACGGTCCCTACACATAATAATTATCAAGAACCATCGGTCAAGCCACCATGGTATAATGAGAATTATCTTTGTGACTTCCACAAACTCAAGGGACACACGACAAACAACTGCATGAGGCTCAAAAATCTAATTCAAGACCTCATAGATGACAAAATCATAGATGTGGAAGCACCATCAGGAAACAAAGATCTCAAGATTTGCACGAATCCGATGCCGAATCATGGTAACAAAGGAAACAAAGATCAAGACAAAGGAAAAGGGGCTTATAAAAATGTCAACCACACATACGAGGGTGTTGTCGCTTGTTTAGATGAGTTTTGTGGAGTCATCACCATCAAAGGGGCCCAAGCCGATTGTGGAGTCACCACAACAGGTGGAAAGGTTACCATTGCAGCACCATCCCAACCAAGCAGAAATTCCACATCCAATCCAAGGTCTAACCCTAGTGGCTATAATGTCTTGGATCAATTGAAAAGAACCCCTGCACATATCTCCATCATGGAGTTACTCAAAATCTCATCTGCCCACAAAAAGATTCTAGAAGAAGCTTTGGCGTCATCTACTGTCCCCGCAGATCTAGATACAGAACAATTCCAAGCTATGGTCGCAAGTATCACCACACCTAACATTCTTACATTTTCTGAACAAGATTTCCCCACACAACCATCTCACAACCGTGCACTTCATCTGGAGGTGTACGTAAATAAAAAGAAAGTCAAGAGAGTCTTGGTGGATGGAGGTGCAGGCTTAAATATTTGCTCCTTAAAGCTTCTAAAGAATTTGAACATTTCAGAGGATTCAATTGACAAAGGAAAAGGCATCACAATAAGAGCATAAGGAGATGACCGTGAGTGGTGGTCCTAAGGTGTTCATTCAGTTTCCTGTTCGTGTTGGACCCGGCCATCATGTAAAACTAACCGTCGCCCTGGAATCTCATTTACCATACAATATTCTCCTAGGCTTACTCATGGATACATGCAATGTCAGGGCTTCAACCTTTCATCAATGTGAAATTCACACACAGCTGTCAAATAAGAGGTTACCACTACGGAGATCCTCGAGCCATTTGCCCACTGCAAAAAATCTAGAAAGGCAAAAAATACTACAAGATCCCGCAAGTACCCAAGAACGATGAAGGCCCATCAACACCTTACGTGGATCCCGCCACTCTCACTTCTGTGACAGAGACACCCTCCACCCCCGCCATCCCCGCCTTTTCTGATATCAAAGTTATAATACAAGATGATGGCTGTGGAAACTATTCAATGCCTAAGAATGCTTTTGTAGTAGGAGAGCTACCACAATCTCCTAGATCAAGAGGACGACCACAATCACAAGAAGCTTCAACATCTCAAGGATCCTATGAACGAAACCCTACCTTCCCAAGTGCAGGAGATCTTGGTCAGGAAACATTAGAGGGGGACCTATCTCATCTCCTTTATCGCGATGATATACCGGCAGTTGAATTGCCTATGGATGAACGAAACAAAGGTATGAAGCTGATGCTCTTGATGGGCTATAACCGGAACCAAGGGTTAGGCCAAGATAATAACGGGCGTGTAATACCCATTATACCTGAGAAGAAAATAAAAAATCTTGGCATTGGTCATCCTACTCCTAAGGTAACTGTACTTGGTCGAGGTGCCCAGGATAGACGGAACCGAACGCCTCCTCAAGAATCTGTAGCTACTCCAAAATCCTCCATGACTTTAGGAATGCCCACTGATTTAACTGAGTCCCCAGAAATAGGATTACCTTTGCTGTTTGAGGATACTAATGTCCTTATGATTAGCACCTTGTCTTATGAGTCTGAAAACCAAAGCAATGAAATCCGATTAGTCTATCCCCAACTGATTGATTACGACCAACGAGGACCACCAATTCTTGACATGTTTGAAAATGATAAGGTGCTCTCGGAATTCATGGGACTTAGGGATGACATTCCATGTGGGGATCATAAGGCAGGTTTTATCATAGAGCTGGATACACATGCATACTATGGAGAAACGATTGAATCCCTCAGTCGCAAAAATAAAAAATTGAGAATAATCTCCAAGTCCTTGAGTGAAAACCACCTTGTGGCACTCTCCGACTCTAAAAAAGTAAAAAGAAAGGACGCATCCAATGGTGAAAACCTCTCTGAGGTGCCTGAGGATGGGGAATTCAATCTTCCTCTTACAGCTATACACCAAGAAAATTCAGCTATGCTAGCAGAAAAGTGCAACCCCATCAATCTGGGAACACAAGAAACTCCTCATATTACATTCTACGCTGAGTCATTATTATGCAAAGAACAAGAGGAGTTGGCTACCTTCTTAAAGGAAAGGAAGATAAATTTTGCGTGGACCTATGCTGATATGCCAGGATTGGATCCAGAGGTAGTGGTTCATCACTTGGCAGTCTATCCTAAAGCTAAACCCGTGAGACAGAAGCTTCGCAAAATGCATCCTCAAATTGCTTTGTTAGTCAAAATGGAGCTCAAAAAGCTATTAGATGTGGGATTCAT
>VDFB02391968.1:0-26920 GCA_007258455.2 Sequoia sempervirens | reverse complement strand
TAGAGAGAAAGGAATGGGGCAATGATCATTATCTTTTTTATCTATTGCGCTTGTTGGACATTCTTGTAATATAACCTCAAAAAATACTTTCTTTATTTAGGTATGTACGAAGGGTGTTTTAGATAATTTGTTGACCACATAGGAAGGCTTACCTTTCTATGTTTTGGTCCAAGATATTTGAATATCTCAACTACATTTTAAATGAGGTCCCATATGTCAGGTGTGAACAGAGTACTCATATCTGATTGTCGAGTCAAAGTCCATCACACTAGATGCAACGCCATCTTGGTTCTTTATACCTTGATGCATCGTCCTATGTGTATTATCAAACATAAGGTAAGTATCCCTTTTAAAATCCCAATTCCTGATAAGAAAAACATCATCATTATCATCCATCATCATATCTAATAAAGTCTTAACGACTCATGGACTTGTTGGATCCTCTTTTTATCCATCTTTTTCTTCTTATTATTCTATTTTTACTAACATTTCTATCCAAGAATCGATCTGTGTGTTATATCAAAATATACATGAGGCTACCCATGGTCAAAGACTACCTATACATCATCAAATCTATCTACATCAAACATTCAAGCTTAGTCCTCTTTGAGCAGAACTGACCCTGAATCTTTATCGCGAGATCACCCAAAAATCCAATTTTGTCCGATTCTCAAGGGCAAAGTGTACCAAGATACTTCTTTCCATCAGGGCATCAAAAAAATTGATTTTTTTAAAATTTTGATCTCAACAAGATTATTCTTTGAACCAACAGCAAGGTACATTACTTCAAAGAGGGGCAAAATGTAGACACAAAAAATATACAAATTGATCCCATATACATGATCTTGATTTTACTAACACCGCTTTGTCCTAAATCATCTCCTTTACTAATCAATTTGATTAAATAATCTCTATAATAAACCATTTTGTTTAATTAATCCTATAGTCCCTCTTTTAATTAAATAATTCATTTTATTTAATTAATCTCTAAAGTCATCTCATTTAAATTAAATAAATTTATCTTTATTTGATTTAAAACTAACACCATTCTCTTTAATTAAATAAATCAAACTTTATTTAATTAAGTCTAAAATCATTATTCCTCTCATTTAGATTTATTTAAATCCTAAAATCTAAATCAAATTGTCAAATTAGCTAATCTTCATCAAAATTAATCAAATCCCGATTAATCTTAATCTTAATCACTCAAATCTTTTAGATTTTGCAACTTGCACAATAAATCAATTTATTTGATTTATTAAATCTCCATTTTCATTCAAAAAGGCATCAAGGATGGAATATTCCTCAAATTCAAAAAGTCCCTCCAAAAGGACTTGTCCTCTCCAACAAGGCATTAAAAGCCTCTTACATGTCCTTTGCCTTGAGTCAAGTGGCATTTAACTCTTCTTACATCCCCCCTAAACATGTCACTTCTTCAAATTCAAATTTCAAATGCATGCA
The DNA here is from genome assembly GCA_007258455.2 of Sequoia sempervirens. Classification (NCBI taxonomy): domain Eukaryota; kingdom Viridiplantae; phylum Streptophyta; class Pinopsida; order Cupressales; family Cupressaceae; genus Sequoia; species Sequoia sempervirens. Next base: position 25,459 of record VDFB02391968.1, on the reverse strand, counting down.
CAATGATCAAAATGTGCTCAACCTCCTTCCATTAGCATCTTGACAAGTGGCACAATGCCATTGGTCCATTTTTAAATCCCACATTCATCGTATCTTCAACCCTCCATCATTATTTCTTATAAATAGAGGCCTCTTCTATTGTATCAATCCTCCACAATATTCTCCACAATCTATGTAAGATCATGATGCACAAGTTCATCCATTGTCATCCATTTTCATAGGTTTTTAATCATTTCATAGCTAGGTTATGGAGAAATTTTATCAAGGAGCATAAAATCTTCATCAAATCATCATTCAACCTTACAATGGATTGGGAAAGGGCCATTTTCCACATCAAAATGGCACCAATTCCCCTATGGGATTGAGAGTTTGTTGCATTAAATAGGATTTGATAACTTTTGTTTGTGTTCTTCATTCCATTTCTTATTTTGTACATTTCAAATGAATTCTATGGGGAATGTCGATTTAACTTGCATAATGGACTAATTGTGTGATTGCTTGTTGTGTTTGTGCAGGTCTAACATCGACATTCACACTTATATCTTTCTTCCCATATATTCCTTTAAAAAATGGGAAGATATTATACATACATCCTTGGATTTATTTATTCTCAATTGGAGGAATGTTTGAAGATCTTGGAACATCTTCAACATTCCATGTGATCATCCACCATTAGTCTACAAGATTATACATTTGGGAGGTATTCTAACATTATCTCTTCATTCTCTCTTATGGGAGAAATTTTCATCACATGAGGCTTTTAAATTCACATCTTTTAGAGATACATTTTCATGCTTTTTTGTCTCTTTTGGAGAGGAGTTTTTTCCTATATGGTTTCTCCTTTTCTCCATTTGTGAGAGGTTCAAGTGTACATGGGTACCTAAAATGGTGTTGTAGTTGGAACCAATCTTTGCATGTTTTTAATATTTTATTTCCCCCCTAAGTTGCACTTAAGGGGGTGTGTTGATTTGAATATGGTTATTTCCTTAACTAGTCCCATTATTGGGTCATTTTCACATCATATCACTTAAGTTTACTTAGGGAACATGTAGGAAATTCTCACATTATGTCTCATATCATAAGATTAATAAAGTTATATGATAATATTATTTTTTCCTATCTCCCACCTTGGCCTATATAACTAAGGGTTTGTCACACATTATATATTATATTTGCATTCTTTGATAGGAATATGATATTATTTTTATATTGATCTTTTGAGTTCTTGGTGCTTGATATTAGGCCTCCAAATCTTGGGTGGCTATCTCAGCCAAATATTACAATCATAATAAATCCTTGATTCGGCTATGACACATGGGCCAAATATTTTACATCCTTAATGGACACCATATGTATTCTTAACATAGGAAAAAATAATTATCTCACAGTTTAGATAAAATCTAAAGGTAGATTGTATTTGGACTAATAGACCTAGCTTTACTCTATCCTTAGATGCTTAATACATTTACTATTGTTTCTATATACGATTACAAATAAAAGGACTTTTTTTAGCTCCATGATCTATTTATGCTATAGTAGGCAGACATTGTATCTTTAGATTATTAAACATAATATTTCCTCCTATAAACACTCCCTAGGGTGTCAAATATCATTTATCCTAAAAAATTTCATTGATTGTGGTAGATATATCAATCACATTAGTTTTTAGAAATGTTTTATTATAATAGAAATATTGATGAATGTTGAAATACCTTGGTTCAAAGAACTCAAAGTATCCATGATATTTCTCTCAACAAAGTCCCATCCAACCAAAAGAAGGGTATCCATAGTTGATCTAATAAATATTTCATATCAAACTATAGAAGAAGATATTAATCCTATTAGAACTTATTTAAATTACTCACAAGTAATAGCTTCTAGGCCTAACACCACCAATAAAATATTCAAACATTACAACCCAATAGAAAGAATCTACCTCCAACCAATCCATACCCTCCACATCTTCTCTAGGGACAAAGACAGATCTTGGTAACAACCCTCAACTAGAGAATATTTTAGCTAAGAAAGTAAGCCTCAAGTTAACACTCATCCCTAAAGAGAAAGAAAATCAACTACAAAAGAAAGAACTAAATATTGAGAAGCTAAAATAGGTCTACAAGATTTTAGAGAAAAGAGATCACCAAGATAAAGTGAATACAAATAATAGAGCATGAGATTTACATAGATACTCAAAAATAGAAGCTTTAATAAGCTACAAGCTAAGCTAAGTCAATTGATAACCCTTGATACATTCACATTGTTGAATATAGCCAAGATGCTATGGGGAATCTACAAAGCTAGAATTTGCATAGGCATAGGCACTAGGTAGAACTCTAAAACATAGAGAAATTGGCTAGCATAATGAGATCTAGTAGCACAAGAGAATATAAATGAAATTAACATTGATGTAAATAAATATTTAGATGTTATACAAAATGTTTCTGAAAATCAAAAGATTTTATTTGATAAAGTACATACATTAGAATTCTTAAATAAGTAACAACTAGAAATATGATATAAAGTTCTAAATATTTCATATGATTGGAAGGTTGTCAAGTCATCTACAACCACTCAGGTTGATCATAATAAATAATTTGATGAAATGTCTCTTACAAGATCAACAATGATCAAAATACTATTTTGTTAGAACTTAATTATTATAAATTAATTATTAGTAGAGTTGCATCAAAGTTGGAAATAATTTTAGCATATACTAGAAATAAGGTAAAACAATTTGCATAACAATTTAGGGGAATAAACAATCTAAATTGCTTGCAATGGCTCTCAACAAATTTCTCCAACAAAGAATTATTGAAATGTAGCCCATAAACATCCTTACAATAGAAGTCATCTAGATACATTTAAATAGTTCCATGTATAAGAAATTACAAAATAAAATATTGATTGGATGAAAAAAATTGGTTGTTTTGAAGAAATTCTATATATGCCAAAATTGAAGAAATTTCTTCTCTAGGGAGAATATATATACTACACATATATCTAATACTCAACAAAACTATACATTTCTTCGTCAAAGGAAAATATAGAGATGGAAATAACTACTATACAAAAATAGAAACAAGATATTCTAGTAAAACCTATTTCCAAGACCAAGATAGGAGATTTCGTAAATGTTACAATGGAGGAACCTATTTATAAAATAGCTAAGAAATTCAAGTCATAAATACTAACATTTGATGCAATTCTAAATATTGATAAAATCATTAATGTAGATATGGTACTATAATGGTATGGTATGGTTTGAATTTTTTTTTTGGAATTTGCATGAATACAAGCTAGACTAACCAAAGACTTGCATACTATGTTGTTAGAATATTCTTAGTCAAGCTTCATGATTGGTGGAAAAGTATTGCCAGGAGAGGATCAAGAAATATTGATGGCTCCATTGACATAGACAACCTTGATAGAGAAGAAACTACTAAAGCAAGACAAGATCAACTAAATTTGGACATGTGCACTCAATTTTGCATAGACTAAAAGCGTGGAGCATGGGAAGCTAAAACTAATATCTACAACATGAAGCTATATAATTTGGATAAATCCAATTAGTATTATTTAGTGTATGAGAAGTACAGTCATAGGTCTAGAGACAAATATTAAGTAGGTATCAATTTAGACATTTTCTAATTTTGTTGCCTTATGAATCTAGTGAATAGGTAGAAACTTATGTTAAAAAAAAAAATGAGAAAAGATATCTAGGATCATATTCTTTCCATGTATAAGGGATGTGTCCATTAGAAGCTCAAAAAATAATGCCTCTAAGGGTTAATCAAACTTGTAATGTAGATGGATATAAATTAGCTTCCAATCAAAAGGTTTTTGTAAGATAATACCTTCATCCACAAACGGGGATGAAACATGATTCTTGTAACTACTCTAGCAAGTATAGATCCAAACAAGAATCAATCACAAAGAACCATCCCAATATAAAGTAAGTAATGATCTTAAAATATATCCAAGTTTCAAGCCCATATTCAAAATAAAAATTCAAAGACAATTTAAACCCAATAAAGAAAATTTCCCAAATGGATAAAAGGCCCAAAAATAGTGCTTAAGAACCACTCCAATCCAAAGTTAGTTCTACCACCCCCCCAAAACATGCACACACATGTAATTAGATGGCATTTGCTTCTTATCTTGGTACACATAATATGCAATATAAATGTGAGCGGTTTGACAATCTTGAGAACTAAAGTCTTAGAAGCTAAATGAGCGATTGTATTGCATATTTTTGTTTAATAATAAATTATTATTCCTTGTCATAACAGTAATTAGAGCAATCAATATTTTCTAGTCTTTTTAATTGATTATTATCAAATATACTTTCAAACATCTTATAATGAGAAGAACTAATCACTATGTTACACTTTCTTTTTTATTTTCTAGTCCTTTTAATTGATTATTATCAAATATACTTTCAAACATCTTGCAATGAGAAGAACTAATCACTATGCTACACTTTCTTTTTGTTTTTAGATTTTGATTGTGATTTGTTACAACTGTAAACTAAGAAGACTTACAAATAAATTGGGAGTTACAAAGTGGATAATGTTTTGTTCCTCTCCCAATTGGGGAATACAAGGTCATTTACTTTGGGTTGGGGAGCTTTTATAAGACATTTATTTACAGTTTAAAATGGGACCATTGGAGATTGTCTTGGTTTTAGCTACTTAGCTAATTTTTGAAAATCTTTTAATATATTTGGATTGTGTTAGAAACTTTTAATTTCATGGATCAATATTGTGGGGAAAAAGAAGCTTGATAAACTTGTATAATAGAAATTGTCCATATATAATCTGAAACAAAAAGAAAAAAATAATATGTAGTATTTTCCCTTGTTAAAACCCTTTTCAAGCCAAAAGCCCAACACAATCAAATATTTTAATGTTGCAAAAACTCAACCGTTCTCCAATACATTAATACATCTCTTTTGTTTCACCCTTAAACATGTGTCTATATAAATACACATTGAAAATGATTTTACACATTACATAAAATCATACAAAAGATAAATATGAAAAATAACTAAAATAACATTGAATCTATTTTCAAAAAATACACTTGCGTAACACATTTTTTTTAAATACATAACACATTTTTTTTAAATACCAAAAAAATAATAAAATTTTCTGATCACATTCAAACTATGAAATGTAAGCACCACTTTTTCCAACAAATATTTGATGTGAAAGCTTGGTTTTATTGGTGCAAAGCTATTCATTAACATATTCTTTGATAGTGATGATCTCTCCTTAATTTTAATGCCCCTTCCATTTAATTTTGATGTTCCTACGTCATGTAACTTGATTGTTTGCTATCATGTCCGGTTCAAGTGAAAATGCTCTCAGGCATTGCACTTGCAATATCAGTGTAGTAGACGTAGACTTGATAACACTGCACATTTTCCATCATAAAATGCTATCGCCATCCATTACTCATCTTAGTCGCACAGCATTATGCTGAAGGAGGCGCTGCACATTCTGTTTACTACTCACAATCCCCCTGAAGACTACTCTACATTTCTTCAATTATTGCGAACCCGTGTTCTCAACAACGCACTTTTTCGAGGGAAAAAAATACACTCTTTCATCGCTCACAGGCGATTTGCCTTTGCTACACGCACAACTTTTCATAATAACCTTATTTACATGTATGTCAAGTGCGGAAGTTTGGTTGATGCTAGAAAAGTCTTTGACCACATGAAAGAACGAGACAGCGTCTCATGGAATACAATTATTGCCGCGTACAGAAGACATGGGTATCCTCAAGAGGCCGTCACACTGTTTCAGTATATGCAAAAGACAGGTTTTCAACCCGATCAGTTTACGTTTACCAGCATCCTTCCAGCCTGTGCCAAAATCGGAGCTTTAGAGCGGGGTATGGATATTCATCGAAAGATAATTGAAGGGGGGTTTTTGTCAAATATTATAGTTGGAAATGCTCTGGTAGATATGTATGCAAAATGTGGAATCATAGACAAGGCACGTGAACTGTTTGACAGAATGCCTCAAAAGGATGTCATCTCATGGACCGCAATGGTTGCAGGATATGCACAAAATGGATTTGCTGAAAAGGCTTTAGAAACTTACAATCAAATGCAATTGGCAGGTGTGAAACCAAATTCCACAACCTTTGCAAGCATCCTCCCTGCCTGTGCCAAGATGGGAGCCTTGGAACAGGGTATGGACATCCATCAAAGCATACTGGAAAGGGGATTTCTGTCAGATATCAATGTTGGAAATGCTCTGGTTGACATGTATGCAAAATGTGGAATCATAGACAAGGCGCATGAACTGTTTGACAGAATGCCACATAGAGATGTCATCTCATGGAATGCAATGATCGCAGGATATGCACAAAATGGGTTTGTTGAGAAGGCTTTAGGAACTTTCAAGCAAATGCAATTGGCAAGTGTAAAACCCAACTCCATAACCTTTGCCAGCATCCTCCCTGCCTGTGCCAAAATGGGAGCTTTGGAACAGGGTATGGACATCCATCAAAGCATAATGCTAGGGGGACTTTTGCCAGATATTATAGTTGGAAATGCTCTAGTAGACATGTATGCAAAATGCGGAATCATGGACAAGGCACGTGAACTGTTTGACGGAATGCCTGAAAGAGATGTCATCTCATGGACTGCAATAATTGCAGGATATACACAAAATGGACTTGTTGAAAAGGCTATAGAAACATTCCAGGAAATGCGATTGGCAGGTGTACAGCCAAATTCCACAACCTTTGCCAGCATCCTCCCTGCCTGTGCCAAAATGGGAGCTTTGGAACAGGGTATGGACATCCATCAAAGCATAATGGAAATGGGATTTCTGTCAGATATCAAAGTTGGAAATGCTCTGGTAGACATGTATGCAAAATGTGGAATCATAGAAAAAGCATGTGAACTTTTTGAAAACATGCCTCAAAGAGATGTCATCTCATGGACTGTGATGATTGCAGGATATGCACAAAATGGATTTGTTGAAAAGGCTTTACAAACTTTCAAGCAAATGCAATTGGCAGGTATAAAGCCAGACTCGACAACCTTTGCCAGCATCCTCCCTGCCTGTGCCAAAATGGGAGCTTTGGAACAGGGTATGGACATCCATCAAAGCATAATGGTAGGGGGATTTTTGTCAGATATTATAGTTGGAAATGCTCTGGTTGATATGTATGCAAAATGTGGAAGTGTAGACAAGGCACACAAACTGTTTGAAAGAATGCCTCAAAGAGATGCCATCTCGTGGAATGCAATGATTGCAGGATATGCACAAAATGGATTTTGTAAGGATGCTTTCAAAATCTTTGAATTAATGCAGCACTCAGGAACAGATCCTGACATTGTAAGCTTTGCATGTGTTCTATGTGCATGCGGCCACACAGGTTTAGTGGATGAGGGCTGTAGATACTTTAATCACATGAGTAACCGTTATTGCATTACACCTACAGTTGATCATTATATGTGCATGGTTGACCTTCTTGCCCGTGCTGGCTATCTTGAGGATACTCTAAACTTTATCATTAAGATGCCAGTTAAACCTGTGGTGCTTGTGTGGATGTGTTTTCTTGGTGCTTGTAGATCACATATGAATATAGGTTTAGGAGTATTTACAGCAACACTGCTTTTTGATTTGGATCCTAAAAATGCTGCAACTTATGTTCTTCTTTCAAACATCTATGCAGAAGTAGGTTGGTGGAGTGAGGTTCAAATGGTAAGAAGTTTGATGAAAGATAGAGGAATTAAAAAGATCCCTGGATGTAGTTGGATTGAAAGTCATAAAATGGTACATGCATTTTGTGTAGGAGATAGATCACATCCACAGACACAGGAGATTTATGCAAAGTTGGAGAAATTGGCTTGGGAGATGAAGGCAGCAGGGTATTTTCCAGATTCAAGACATTTACTTAATGCTGTGGAAGAGGAGGAAAAAGATTTATTTCTTTGCCACCATAGTGAAAAGTTGGCAATTGCGTTTGGTTTGTTAAATACACCCCTTGGAACAACTATTAGAATTGTTAAAAACCTTCGAGTATGTATTGATTGTCACATTGCAACAAAATTTATCTCCAAAATTGTTGGAAGAGAAATTGTTGTGAGAGATGCCAGCCGCTTCCATCATTTTAAGCAAGGACAATGTTCTTGTGGAGATTATTGGTGATGCTAAATGAAGCAGTCTGAAAAATAGGCGACACTGCTTTTTATTTGGATCCTAAAAATACTGCGACTTATGTTCTCCCAAATATCATTGCAGAAGTGAGCAGGCGGGATGAGATTCAAATGGTAAGAAGAGTGATGAAAGATAGAGGAACTAAAAGGAGCCCTGGATGTAACTGGATTGAATGTAATGTTGGGATGTGAAGCCCAATGGTCACATGTCCGTTAGTATTCTCCCATCTCTTCGTATTCGAAGAGCTTTGTATAAATATATGGAAGATCATGTACTAGATGATGGTGATTGATTAATAGAGTTATTCCCTGCTTGAGAGTGGATGTAGGCAATTGCCGAACCACTATAAATTCGTGTCTCTTATTTTGTTCTTTATTTTTCTGTTTTTATTCCGTTTCTTTGCTCATTTTATAATTAACAATTGGTATCAGAGCTCAGTTAGAGCCAAGGAGTAGATATGGAAGATAGTGTACTTATGTTAATGGAAGAAATTGAAACAAATGCTTGGGTGCTAGATATAGGAGCTTCGTTTCATGTTACTTCATGTAGGGAATTTTTCAAAACCTTTCAAAACGATGTTTTTGGTAAGGTCCTTGCAGATAATAAATCTCTTGATATTGTTGGCATAGGAGATGTTTTGTTGAAACTATCAAATGGAAAAAAATGGTTGTTAAGGGGTATGTCCCTCAACTGAAACATATTCAATTTCAGTTGGACAATTGAGTTCTCAAGGATGTGGAGTCACTTTTGAACTAAGTAGATGGAAGGTGACAAAAGGAGCCCGAGTGATTGCAGAAGGCAGCAAATTAAACACTTTATATGTGTTGGAGAGTCACAATGAGGTGGGAGTTGCGATGGCAATGGTGGATAGTGACATAGAGCCTTGGTTCAAGAGGCTTGGTCACATGGGCAAGCAAGGTCTTGAGAATTTGCACAAAAGGAATCAATCTCTGAAGCTGAAATCAATGAAAGGTAACAAGAGGGTAACGTTTGATCTTCCAAAAGAGCGAGAGGAAGTGAGGAATTCCATGAAACACAGGGTGAGAAATTATGATCACAATTCCACAAATAAGAAGTTAAAAGCATAAGTAGTGCCTCGTGAAGAAACAGTTGTTGCTGCTGTTGAATATGGAATTTCGTTGATGGAAATAGATGAAACTCCCTTGGTTGCACAATCTGTTGTAGAAGCCACTCCAATGGATGAAGATATGCCATTTATTGAAGCAGAATTGCATGCAGGTGAAGCCAGAGAGGCTGAGAGTGCAATGGTGGCCGATTTGGAGGACTCCGAGAAGAAAGCCCTGCAGGCTGGCAGTGGCAGGAAAGGTCCAGACTTTGAAGTTGACAGAGAACTCGAAGAAGATGGAGAGGTAGACGTGTTTGAGGAATTTGAAGAATTTGAAGGAAAAATAATGAGTGCTCCAAGTCTGGTCTGCGGGCATCCCATTGAGGAGAAGACCATTGTGGAGAAATGATCAGTGTTTTTTTGGACACATGGATGGCTTACGAGTAGAAGACTTCTTGCAAGGAAATGATGTGATTTATAAAATTGGTGTTGTCAATACCCGTGCACTGATGGTCATGGTTGAGTTTGGAATTGATGATGCTGCCATTATTAAGACTCTTACTAAGGCCTTTGGGAGAAAGGAAGCTTTGCCGGTGGTGACGATTATGGGGGAGGTGAAGCCCTTGGAAAAACTTAGAGATGCACCTGGAAGTTGGTATGAGACGTAGGCTTTTAAACTTCAATTGTTGCCTGCTGCAATGTCCACCCAACTTCTGCAATTTGAAATGGGACGCACAATTTCAATGTAGTCTATATTTGAATCATCGCTGCTAGTTATTTTGGACAAGCTTAAGAATTTCCTTGAGAATCACGCACTGTTCTTGCTGTTTTTGATATGTTTGAGGATTCTTTTGTGGATTTTTGATATGTTTGAGGATTCTTCTGTGGATGACGAAGGAGTGTTTTATGAACTAGCATAAAGTAATGTTTTGATGAAAAAGTAAAACTATTCTAGAGAAAAACTATTCTAATTTAGATATGAAAAAGTAAAAAATATTAAAATTGTGTTTATGCTATAACCAATAGATATGCATGGCACTTGAAAAACTTGTTTGATGAGGTTTAGGTTGATGTTAGAGAGAAGAGAATAACATATATGAAAAAGTAAAAAATATTAAAATTGTGTTTATGCTGTAATTAATAGATATGCATGGCACTTGAAAAACTTTCTTGATGGGGTTTAGGCTGATGTTAGAGAGAAGAGAATAACATTTATATATGTTGAAATAAAATAACAATTTATATTGCATTGTAATCATATATTCATGGTATTATAATATTGTGCATGATGAAGTTTATAAATTGATACTAATGAGACAAAGACTTAAAGATGGTTGAGAGAGGACAAAATGGGGCATTTCATAAGTGTTAGGAGTGATAATAGGTTTAAAACAAGAGGAAATCAAAAGGATAACAATTATAATAATTTCAAAGAAACACAATGGGACGTATCCATATGAATAAAAGGAATGCTACAATAGTATTCATAATGCGATCAAATTGAATCCTTTATTCATGTATGGAAAACCTAGCAGATAATTCTAAGGGTTAAATTCTATTTGATAAGATAGGAGTTGAATAATTTTGCATTGGTTGTATACCTAACAAAAGTTAGTGATGACTAAATTCCATATGCCATATCTAATGTTTGTTTGCAATCCTTAATCACAACTACATTAAGAATTGTGAATCATGAAATTATTATAATAAGGGATTCAATTAATAATGTCCAAAGACTTATAAGACATTTGACTAACATAATTTAAAAAATTGGAATGCCATCATAAGTATACATGTTTGATACAACAAAAGTAGAAAAAATAGTTATTGGAAAGAATCTTGAATGATGAATTTAATTATCATTTGATGCAAATGCATTTGACAATCTTATAATTATAAGGAAACATACATTTTAAGTCATCATGGCTTTATAATTTAATCAAATTTAATAATGAAATCTACAAGAGAAAAAAGTTATCTAGAAGATAAAAGAAAGAACAATTAGTTTTCACTTTTAAATAAAAATCACAAATTGCAAGAAATTGAAGGTCGTCTCTTTCTGATTTCTTATTAGGACCGTATTTATGACTTTGGTATAGAGAGTTTGCATTATGTAATTTTTGTATCCACTAAAAGAGTTCTTAGTGCCTTGTTTAAATCTCTAGGATCCCAAAGAAGCCCTTTGGGGAATCCTTCATTGAGAGCTATTGATTTTAGATTTAAGTTATGAAAGTGATGGAAGCATTTTAGTACAACAATTTAAGGGAGCTTTAAAACTAAAAAAAATATAATAGATAAGGTACTTCTTTTCTCAAAGTTTGCTAGAAACATTTAATCATGTAAATGACAAGCCCAATAATACTCTCTTTCCAATCTTTATTAGAAGATTTGAAGCTTTAAATTATAATAGACAATAAGCTCTCTATAAGATAATTTTAGAACTAAATCTAAATCTTTTACTTAAACCAAAGTTACCATACTTCTACAATAACTCTTTTGTAAGTAGTACAAATAATCTAAATAATCAAATAAATCTATTCTAAAACAAATCTAAATTAAAACATCCACACATCAAATTATAGAGTAGGTTTGATGGTTGCACCAATGTCCATAGGAACCTAGTTGAAGCTTTTTTCCCTCTGCCTTTAACTTTTTGAACTCTCCAATGGTAAAAGAGGGGACAAAGTTAACTAGAATTATCAAAATAAATGCTTAGAGGGGCCATACTATGCCATGCAAGAGATTGGAATGAAATTTTGGAAGTTGCTTGTCTCAAATTCTTAGTTATAGCTACCAGTTAAATACAAAAATATCGGCCCAATGATGTAAAGCTCTTTCAAAGACCATGCAAGAGGTTGAAATTGGAACCTTGGGAACTTGTTGGTTGATTACAAATTTGCATGAAGCTAGAATTGTTTAATGTACAAATTTGAACCCATCTAATGATTTTAAATAGGTATTTATGTGAAAGCATGATTAACTTTATCTTTTGGAGATAAGAACAAGAAAAATCTAAAAATAATTAACCTAAGAAGGGTACAAAATTTAGTTGAAACAACTAGAAGTTAAAAAAAATGCTCCTGCAAGAGATAAAACTAGTTGTTTGCCTCTTTTGGTAACAATTTGTTTCCTTGCATACATTACTACTTTGTTGGGTGAATGACAAAATAAAGGGATGAACCCATAAATTTTGAATGGAAAATAAAAATTTCTTAGAAAAAGGTTACAAACACGTTGAAATTAACTTTGGTTAAGCATTAGGTGACATAAGGACTATTAATACGATGTGTCACAACATTTTCACCATTGAGGAAGAAGGTGAAGTTAGAATTTAATTAATTTCACGCCATATAGGGTCATGAGTTGAATTAATGAATCATCATTAGATTGCCATGTATGACTATTTATTTTTAGGCACTTACATGTTGCACCCTTAGGAAAGGCATCACATTGTACTTGATGAACTTATTGCTACCCAAAATATGGTGGTAGGGGGATTTTTGTTAGATATCATAGTAGGAAATGCTTTGGTTGACATGTATGAAAAATGTGGAAGTGTAGATAAGGCACACAAACAGTTTGAAAGAATGCCTCAAAGAGACGTCATCTCGTGGAATGCAATGATTGTAGGATATGCAAAAAGTGGATTTTGCAAGGATGCTTTCAAAATCTTTGAATTAATGCAGTACTTTGCAACATATCTTGATATTGCAAGCTTTGTATGTGCTTTATGTGCATGCGGCCACACAAGTTTAGTGGATGAGGGCTGTAGATAAATCAACCACATGAGTAGCCATTATTACATTACACCTATAGTTGATCATTATATGTGCATGGTTGACCTTCTTGCTCGTGCTGGCTATATTGAGGATACCCTAACCTTTATCATTAAGATGTCGGTTAAACCTGTGGTGCTTGTGTGGATGTGTTTTCTTGGTGCTTGTAGATCACATATGAATATAGGTTTAGGAGTATTTACAACAACACTGTTTTTTAATTTGGATCCTAAAAATGATGTAACTTATGTTCTTCTTTCAAGCATCTATGCAAAAGTGGGTTGGTGGAGTTAGGTTCAAATGGTAAGAAGTTTGATGAAAGATAGAGGAATTATAAAAATCCCTGGATGTAGTTAGATTGAAAGACTTAAAATGGTACATGCATTATGTGTAGGAGATAGATCACATCCATAGACATGGGAGATTTATGCAAAGTTGGCGAAATTGGCTTGGGAGATGAAGGTAGCAGTGTATTTTCCAGATTCAAGACATTTACTTAATGCTATGGAAGAGGAGGAAAAAGAGTTATTTCTTTGCCACCATAGTGAAAAGTTGGCAATTGCGTTTGTTTTGTTAAATAATCCCCTTGGAACAACTATTAGAGTTGTTAAAAACCTTTGAGTATGTGTTGATTGTCTCATGTTGCAACGAAATTTATCTCCAAAATTGCTAGAAGAGAAATTGTTGTGAGAGATGCCAACTGCTTCTATCATTTTAAATAGGGACAATGTTCTTGTGGAGATTATTGGTGATGCTAAATGAAGCAGTTTGAAAAATAGGTGACACTTGTTTTTTATTTGGATCCTAAAAATGTTGTGACTTATTTTCTTCTCCCAAATATCATTGCAAACGTGGGAAGGTGGGACAAGGTTCAAACGGTAAGAGGAGTGATGAAAGATCGAGGAACTAAAAAGAACCCTAGATGTAATTGGATTGAAGGTAATGTGGTACATGTTTTTTTTTTTGTGTTGGAGACAGTTCACATCCACAGACACAAGAGATCCATGTAAAGTTGGAGAAATTGGCTTGAGAGATGAAGGCAACAGGTTATTTTCTAGATTCAACACATTTACTTAACACTGTGGAAGAAAAAAAGAATTATTTCCCTATTATCATTGTGAAAAGTTGGTAACTGCATTCGGTTTCTTAGACACACCCCCTAGAACAACTAGTAGAGTTATAAAGAACCTTCGAGTATGTGTTGATTACCAAATTGCAACCAAATTTATCTCAAGATTGTTGCAAGAGAAATTGTTGTGAGAGATGATTGTTTCCATCATTTTAAATAGGGATAGTCTTCTTGTCGAGATTATTGGTGATGTCAAATGAAGCGAAATTTCCTTGTTAATAATATACAAGTTATGTCAGAGCTTAAGTAATAATTAAGCGAAAAGGTTTTATTTTCAATTTTCAATTTTTTAATTTATAAATTTTAAAAAATTAATGTGATTTTTTAAAGTTTTGAGTATTTTGCAATCTAGATCATGTTGACTTTTTAAATTAGATGCATAAGTATGCAACACAAATCCCCACTTATATAGAGTGTTGGGGTATGTGTCAAAGATTTTTTTTATGAAAACATTGATGTTTCATCGATTTTTTTTCACAAAATTTGCAAACATATGAAATGAAAAGTTGGAGGAGGGGGAGAATAGGGAAAAAAAAAATGTAAGAAACACTTAGAGTAAATGGAAAGATGCTTACCAGTAGGAAATAAGAGAGGAGGGCTCATAATTATCCTTGTCATTTTGTATAGTTCTTTTGCTTGGATTAGTTGTATGTAATTTTATACAAGTGTATGTAGATTTTGTCTCATTTATGGTTTAGATATTTCTATGTTGATCCACAACAACTTTGCTAGGTGAGATAGCTCATATATTTGTGAATTCACAAATATTTTTTAATCTTTACTTTGATTTCAATTTGTTTACCATTTTATTTTATTTTTTATTACTGGATAAAGATGGGTTTTTAAGGGCCCAAATCTGTTAACAATAATAAAGCTACATATATAGCAATCAAAAGCACAATAAGACAACCACCTAGAATCCAACTAGGAAAAGGCATGAATCAAAGTTGCAACAAATTGGAAACAAACAAACACAACTCCTCCCAAACACCAACTTAACTAGAGAAAAAATATTCTAATTTAGATATGAAGTAAAAAATATTAAAATTGTAATTTTGTTGTGATTAACAGATATGCATGGCACTTGAAAAACATGCTTGATGGGTTTTAGGTTGATGTTAGAGAGAAGAGAATAACATGTATATATGTTAAATAAAATAACAATTTATATTGCATTGTAATCATATATTCATGGAATTATAATTTTGCGCATGATGAAGTTTATAAATTGATACTAATGAGGTGAAGACTTGAAGATGGTTGAGAGAGGACAAAATGAGGCATTTCATAAGTGTTTGGAGTGATAATAGGTTTAAAACAAGAGGAAATGAAAAGGATAAAAACTATAATAATTTCAAAGAAACACAATGGGACATATCCATAGGAATAAAAGGAATGCTAGAATAATATTTATAATGGGATTAAATTGAATCCTTTATTCATGCATGGAAAACCTAACATACAATTGTAAGGGTTAAATTATATTTGATAAGGTAGGAGTTGAATAATTTTTCATTAATTGTATACCTAACAAATGCTAGTCAAGACTAAAATACATATGTCATATCTAATGTTTGTTTACAATCCTTAATCACAACTACATTAAGAATCTCAAAGTTTTATACTTGTTTCCTCAGGAAATTATTATAATAAGGAATTCAATTAATAATGTCTAAAGATTTATAATACATTTGACTAACATTTTTGTTTATTCTAATTTAAAAAATTGGAATGTTATCATAAGTATACATGTTTGATACAACAAAAGTAGGAAAAATAGTTTTTGGAAAGAATATTGAATGATGAATTTAATTCTCATTTGATGCAAATGTATTTGAAAACCATATAATTATAAGGAAGCATACATTTTAAGTCATTATGTCTTTCTACTTTAATCAAATTTAATAATGAAATCTACAAGAAAAAAAAAGGTTATCTAGAAAATAGAAGAAAAAAGAAATAGTTTTTGAACTTTCAATAAAAGTAATTGAAGATCGTCTCTTTTTTATTTCTTCTTAGTCATATTTTTGTATAGAGAGTTTGCATTATGTAATTTTTTAATCCACTAAAAGATTTCTTAGTGCCTTGTTTAAATCTCTCTAAACAAATCAAAGGATCCCAAAGAAGCGCTTTGGGGAATCCTTCCTTGAGAGCTATTGATTTTAGATTTAAGTTATAAAAGTGATGGAAGCATTTGTACAAAAAAACTTCAAGGAGCTTTAAAACTTAAAAAATGATAATAGAAGATTTAAGATTTGAAACTTTAAATTATAATAGACAAGAAGCTCTCTATAAGATAATTTTAGAACTAAATCTAAATATTTTAGATATACTAAAGTTTCTATACTTGAAAAATAATCTAAATAATCTAAATAATCAAATAAATCTATTTAAAAAAAACTAAATTAAAACATCCACACATGAAATTATAGAGTAGGTGTAATGGTTGACATCAATTTCCCCAGGAACCTAGTTGAAGGTTTTCTTCCTCTTCCTTTAACTTGTTGAACTCTCCAATGGTTAAACAAAATAATCAAATAAATCTATTCTAAAAATATATAAATTAAAACATCTTCAAATCAAATTATAGAGTAGGTTTAATGGTTGGCATCAATGTCCTCAGGAACCTAGTTGAAGCTTTTCTTCATTTTCCTTTAACTTGTTGAACTCTCCAATGGTAAAAGAGGGGACAAAGTTAACTATAATTATCAAAATAAATGTCTAGAGGGGCATACTATGGCATGCAAGAGATTGGAATAAAATTTTGGAAGTTGCCCGTCTCAAATTCTTAGTTATAGCTACCAATTAAATGCAAAAATATTGACCTAATGATGTAAAGCTATTTCAAAGACCATGCAAGAGGTTGAAATTGGAAGCTTGGGAACTTGTTAGTTGATTACAAATTTGCGTGAAGCTAGAACTATTTAATATACAAATTTGGACCCATCTAATGATTGTAAAATAGGTATTTATGTGAAAGCATGATTAACTTTATCTTTGGATATAAAAATAAGAAAAATCTAAAAATAATTGACCTAAGAAGGGCACAAACTTGAGTTGAAAAAAATATAATCATGCAAAAATTCATATGCAAGAGATAAAACTAGTTTTTTTTGCCTCTTTTGGCAACAATTTGTTTCCTTGCTTACCTACTTTATTAGGTGAAAGACAAAATAAAGAGGTGAACTCATAAATTTTGTATGAAAAATAAAAATTTCTTAGAAAAGGTTACAAACACTTTGCAATTAACTTTGGTTAAGCATTAGGTGACATAAGGATTATTATTACTAGGCAACACAAAATTTTTACCATTGAGGAAGAAGGTAACATTAGAATTTAATTAATTTCATACCACATAAGGTCATGGGTTGGATTAATGAATCATCATTAGATTGCTATGTGTGACTATTTATTTGTAGGCACTTACATGTTGCACCCTTAGGAAAGGAACCCCATTTTACTCGATGAACTTATAACTTCCCAAAATATGGTTGTAGGGACCTTAGAACTTACTTGTACTTACCATACCTTGATTTTCTATATTCAAACTCAAGAAATGACAATTTCAAAGACCACGTATAACATAATGAAAATTTAGAAATAAAACTTACAATGTTAAAATATGTGAGATTACTTATCATTTAAAAGAGGGTCTTAGAAATACCACCTTGATGTTCACTCCTTGTGTTTATTAAGAACCTACAAAACAAACCCATTTACAATATCAAGTTCCTTCTTCATGCATAATTAGCTCAAATATTCAAAATAATCAAAGACAAGGGGATATACCTTTGTGTGTACATGCCCAAAAATATCTTTTACCTTGCATTGATCACCTAGACATAAAATAGTGTTCTATAATTTTTTTATTATAATGTATATATAGAAAAACTAGGTATCTTATGCTCATTTATATTCATATTTGAGTGAAAATTTATGATAGGTGAGAGAAACATTCTTATTATCAAATATTAAATAGGTGCATGCTTTTATTAAATCATTTTATATTTTCTTTCGAAGTTTTAGGCTATTGTTTTTTACTATCAGGTCTTTCATTGTGTGAACATGATTTTGATTGCTCTTGGCATGTGAAGTCTTATATTTAGACATAGTGATGTATCTAATTATTTGATGCCTCTCATGAGAGAGACTCTTTTTAGTTTGGCATATGTTTGTCATTGATGGACTTAGTGTTTGCTATTATCCATTTGTGTGCATGGATGACTTGTATTTATCTCTTTGTTGTGTATTTATCTTCTTTGTATAATATTTGCATGTGTAGATACATATATGGATGCATATATAGATGACAAAATTTCACATGTTGGAACACTTTTAGAGAGTAAATTTTTATACTATGGGAATTTATTTATTCAACGACACACACCACACACACCACACACACAAGGATTTTCTATATTGTCTTACCATGTACACTTGAGGCAATCCAAGCGATTACTAGGAACTATTGAACATTTGGATTGTTATGGTTTTTTATTGTTTTATATCATGACCTAGATCACAATTTACTTCAAGATAATAAATACTTTGAGGACAATCGACCTTTACAATAATTGAAATGACCAAGATATGCAAAGTAACAGTGGTGGAAAAGATCAACACATGAGAAAGTGGCCCTTTCTCCTTCTTTGAGTCATGTCAAACTTAGAGGGTATGACCTATTATTCCTCTATAAATTCATTACTAGTATAATGTATCATAATTTGACATATTTTAAATGGTTTGTACTCATTAGACCAAGCTTGATGACACAAAACCAAACCCTATTTAATTATCACTAGTCCATATAGGTTAAGCCTATTGAGAAATATGTAGAGGATTTAAGTAAGGTAGAGAAATTTCAAAAACACAATGAAAAAAAAGAGACAATATAAATCAACATGGAACCTTTTTGTTAGGCAACAATCAAGCATAATTATCTAAATTATAATGAGACAAGGTAATATTTGAGGAATTATGGAGGATTAGGAGAGAAATGATTGATTTCTTTATCATTTGGGTATAAAGTCAAGAATAAAGCTCTTAGTAAAAAAAATATTGTGAAATACAAACTAGTTTAAAGTAACTCACAAATAGTTAACTACATTGGTGATGTTAATGTAAAAAATAACCTTTCATTTATGTTAAAAACTCTACTTAATGATCCTTCACAATGGAACGTAGTTATGCTTCTAAATATGAAAGACACCACATTAAACAAACATTTAACTTGATAGTTTACAAAATCCTAGAACAACCAACTCATTATTAACCAAAAAAACAACAAATGTGTACTTAGATATTTGTGCCTCACAAAACTATAGCTAAAATAATAGGAGACCATTTTGGATCTTCAATAAAGAGTTTGCATTTTTTAATTCAAGGGGTAAACGCTTTTGAACTAGAGCTATGAACCAGAATACAACCACTCAACAATACCACCCCAACGGGGTTTGAACCTTAGTGGCAAGATCAACAATGCCACTTTTAAACCATCACACCATGCCAATACTGGCAATAAAGAGTTTGCATTAATTTCATTTAACAAGCATATTTTTTGAGTGATATCTATAGATTGAATAGTGAATATAGTTATGGTTTAGTTATATTCTTTGTACTCATTTTGGATTTTTTTTTCCAATGAAGCTTTGTCTATATATTTTCATGTTTAGTTGGTTTTGTAGCACCATGGTCATGAGTGTTTCCATTTTGTGTGATCTATTTAACTTGTTCCATAGAAAATAAACTTCCATTTTGTGTGATTTGTGAAAAAATAAATTTTAAATCGTTGCAAAATTATATTAATTGACACCATGAGATTGAGGATTCTAAATGTGGATATAATTCTTGTGTTCATAATATAGTCATGTTTCCAAACTCTGAGAGGTGTTTATCAAGTTTTCATGTAAAAATCCAAATTTTATATGTGACGAGTTAAAATTTAATGGTTGGAAAGATAGTTGCATCCTCATATATACCGTTCACTTGTTTATATCCATTGATTCTAAGAGAGATTTGGTTTATATCCTCATATAACATTAAATGCCAACTTTTCTAAAGAGCCACAAACATTCGACCACATTACACCATTCTCATCTTTGGCCACCTCCATTAGTGGAAAAATACTTGCATGGAGTCTTTGAAGGGCGTGTCTGTATCAATCATCACACCTCCTCCTTTCAATTTCTATATACCTAATATTTTTTTTATACTTTGACATAATCTATTTAGAAAGATGTATCCTATATATGTGTGAGATAAACTTCATATAGTGAATATTTTTATTTTTATTATAAAACTTAATTTCTTATTGGATATTTTTATTATAGAAGATTGTTTCTCCAAAAAAAAACTTTATTTTCCTTTATCATGTTTTTTCATTGTCATAGTTGTCTTACAAAATATTGATACACCTTGTTCATATCAAAAAGCTCAATTCACAAGCAATAATTAAAAAATTTATATTCAATTAATACATTTATTTTATGTACTTCCTCTATCAATCTAGTCAACTCAAATATTCATTTAAATGTATGGATGAGGTTCTTAAGTAATAAATAATCAAAGGATCTCAATAGTGTACCTATATGAATGATTAGTATGGCATAACCTGTTATAGTAAATTTATCCAAAAATAATAGAAAAGGAATAAGAAATGCATTGCAAAAAATGGCCTTGCACATGTGTGTTTATAGAACATAAAGAGGTTTCTCATAAAATTCTATTGATCTTCTAATATAGCCTATACAATTGATTAGCATAGCCCAACCTACTCCAATACCATGATAGAAATTAGGATCTCAAGGTATCAATCATTATAAATAAAATGTAAAATAAATAAAGTGAGAATCATACAAGGATAGATTTTATACATTACATAAAATATACATGGGAAAACCCTTTTGGGTAAAAATCTCCATAAAACATCATTTATTAAAAAACACCTACAAAATGGTCTATTAAGAAATAGACTAAACTTGGTGAAACTCCTCTTCATACTTCCACCATTTCTCTAAATTTACACTCTCAAATCAGATAGAACCTCCTTAAATGGTGCAGGAGCACCAAGGTAACATTGGGAAACACTAGGCAATTTTGGAAGCCTAGGAAGCAATTTTGAGTTTTAATACTTCAAGGTCATGTTGACCATTTGATTTTGAGTTAGAGATGTTAGAAGATGTTAGGATGAAGGTTGATCAGTAGCATATGGTAGATTGAATGAGTTTCTCAATTTGTTTTCACTAGGAATCACTAGAATTTGGGAAATAAAGTCCAAAATGTTGCATTTGTGCAATTTTGGCTTATTGTGGTGGTTAAGTCCGACCAATGGAAAGGTAACCACCTTGGAAGCCTTTAAAAGGTAGTCCTCAAACTGGAATGAGGGTTGGAAAAAGCATTGTATTTGTTTGAGTTTACTGTTCATATGGAAAAACATTGAAGTTCTTGCAATTTTTCTGTTCTTTTAGTTCTTTTTCTGTGTTATTGGTGAGTTCCAGGCTGTGAGTAGTGTGTGGTACATGTGATAACTATCTTACAAGCTTTGTGTAGTTAGTAATTAGCTTGTCTCAACAATTTATAGCTTTGATTTTAGTTAGTTTTGTTTCTTTTCAATTTCTGATTAGACCGGCAAGCTGTAAATAATGGAGTCTTAGACCACTGTTTTCCTCTATACCTGGTGTATAGACTTTGGGAAATGAGGCTAAGCTCCATGCCTATAAATAGGATAGGTCTAGGAGTCTTAAAGAGGCAGGAAAGCATGGTGGAAGATTGTTACTAGGTGAGCTTGATAGTGCCTAGTTAGAATAGTCAAGGAGAGTAGAGCACCAAGGTTGCAGGGGTGACCATTCCCTGGTAAACCAAGGCATGTGATGGTTGCAAGAGGCCTTACAGGGGCTTGGCAGGTAGCAAGAGTTCTCACCAATCCGTTTGGAGGTTTTAATAAACAAACAGTTCACAATGAGGTCAAGAAATGGCCTAAAAAGTCCTAATTCCCACAAAAATAGGGTTACGCCTATGTATGACCTATGAAGGCCCAAAACCTCAAAAATATTGGAGAGGTAGGAAAATGAACCAGGGTCCTTTTTGGAAGTTTGTGATGTTCTTTGGAAGATTTGGATTTTAAGCCTACTTTCTCGGGTTAGGAGGCCTAATTGGGGCTCAAGGGCTACTAGCCCTTTTTAAACCCTAGAATAGGGTTTGGTGAGAGCGATGGAGAAATGGAGTATGGTGGATGATCAAGAACCCTTGGTGGATTGTTTTGAAGCTATGGAAGTCAACACACACCCCTGCAACAAGTTAGTGAGGTTTGGAGGTTTAGTTAGCCTTTAGGAAGATTAAGGGCTAAGGAGAGAATGGAGGAGAAAGCACCAAGATTGGCTTGGTTAGGAAAGTGCAGATGATAGTAGGGTTGGCTAGGAGAACCAGGGGTTCCTAACAAGAATTAGGGCCTATAGGTTGAGTGGTGGAAGAGTGACACCAAAGGGGTTTGCCAAGGTGGAACCCAGAGCATGGAACAGTGAGTGTTCCATCCAACCCTACCCTATCATTAAATATAAGAGAAAGGATGGCATAATACTTGAATGGGTATTAGTCACACCTATTCAATAAACCCATTCATAAATAATTGATAATCTAATAGTTTTTAGATTATATTACTTTCAATGGGATATGCTGAATAAAGCATATAATATATAAAGTTTTATAACCTTATATTAGAACAATATATAAATTTTATAATTTTATAAAGATTGTTGTTGGGTGGTTTATAAAAACCATCCACCAACAATCCCAAAAAGCTCTTGTCATACTCTCATGTGTGCACCATTTGATAGAAAATTTGGGCTTACATACATCAATGGGTAATCTAGTTTTAGGATTCATAAAATGTTGTGCTAACCAAGCTTTGGATATGTCTAATTCTTTAACTTGATCATATGACAAGCCATTAGAGTATTCTTTCCTCTTGGATTCTCACCACTCTTCAAATGACTTGTGTTGGCTTGTGATGACTTTAACATAAACAATAATTCCCTCTAAGGTAGCTATCATTATAGACAATCAAGGGTGTTGACAGTATATTTTTGCAATGTTCTTTAATTCAATAATATTTATATCAATTAGATCTTGAATTGAAGAAGGGTTTGGTGGAGGAAGGATTGGTGGGAGAGGGATTTGTGGGGGAGGGTTTGGGTTTCCAGATTTCTCTACCATTTCAACCTATTGCAAATTCAAAACTTAATCAACAAAAAAAACTAATTACTAAAATTTATAAATCACTTTTTAAAAATGTGTTTGCACCACATTAAATGAGTTTACATTGCCTTGAAATGTGTTTGCATATTTATATGTTGCTCTTTCATTTTAATAATGAGCTTGGATGGTAGATAATTAATCTTTTTAATGATATCAATCCATTGATTAAATTAAATTTCTATCTATTAATATAAATTTACATTAATTGGTATAGATTAATCAATTAAGTGGTAATAATATCAATCAATCTATCAATTGATATACATTTAAATTAATATTTAAAAATCAAATATCAATAACATTTGATATTGATATATCAATTAACCAATCAATAAACTAAAATAAAATTCAAAATTCCAAGAATCTTGATATCAATTTAGAAATTTGATATGAATTGATATTGATTTATATCAACCAAATAATTAAATAGAATTTAAGAATTAGATTTCAATATTAAATTAAATTTGTAGATTGTTTTCTTTCTAATAAAAAAATTAAAAATGACTACCAAAAAGAGAAAAAGTGTCCCAAAATTACAAAAGTCAAACATGTGGAAAGGAAAGTAACTATCTTCTAAAGCAACTACATGAAACCATAGGCCTACAAATAGGACTTATAAAAATACAATAACTTTGTAGAAAAGTTAGCTTTCAAACTTGTAGGTGGTAAAAAAAAAGGGCCTTTGTACTCATAGAGGCATACAATTTGTCCATATACATCCATGCTAAAAAGACCCATGTATACATAATCTTGTTCTTGCCAAATCTCCATCTGATTCTTAGTTGTGAGATATCACTTGCGTTCATTGCTACCTAAATCTTGCAATCTCAATGATGAACCTTGCAAACTATGGTTGCTACAAATCAATCTCCTTTAACCTTGTGTGAGCATTGGATCACCATTTACATCCTCTACAGAAGGAAAGACATATTCATATATTTTTGAATCTTTCTAATCTTAAATGATGCATTAGACAAGAGCTACTACACTTTAGATCCCCCATATAGATATACTGAGTAATAATTTCATCTTTCATGTTATCAATTCTAAAATTTGCAAAAAATAAAAATCAATGAATTAGTTTCCTTCCCTATAGTAGTGTTGTATTGGGACACTAGCATTTGCCAAACTTGTTCCATGATTTTAATTTTTTAATCTTCCAAATAGCCAAACAATTGTTTTTAATTGTGTTTACAACTACCATTGAATCTCCTTTTATAATTATCTTCTTTCATTTTTTATCCATATTTGGAAGTTGGGTAATACTCCTTGGACATCCGCTTCATTATTTGTTCCCTCTGCCTACTTTTTCAAAGTTGCTCATGCCACTTCCCCTTGCCAATCCCTTGTGATGCATCATCAAAATTTATTTCGAGCATCCTTCTTGGTGAAAGGTTCCACTTTATGTTGATCCACTGCTTGCATTGGGTCAACCACAAAACCCATGACTGAGAAGTATGAAAGAACTATACACTAGCACTTGCACCTATAGGAGCTTCAAGGGAGACGCCAATAGGAAATAAGAGGAAAAACGTAAATGAAATGTAAAACACATAATTGGTTACATAAAAATATATTTGTATACATGTATGCATTGTATAATATAAGTAGGTACATAATTTTGTTGGCATTTTTTTTTTTTGTACACTGAGATCCCTTTGAACAATTTATGATGTGTATACTTTAGATGTTAGTCAATAATTGCTAAAGGACATGGTGATCCATTGGATGCAGATTGGAATTTCGAGAGTGATGCCATAACATAAATGAGTCAATGGAACACATCACGGGAGGCAGTTCAGATTCTTGTTCAATGAAATAGAAAGTAAATGTGGATGGTGGCTGCAAGTCACAGAGTAGATATTAGTCAATAGCTATAAAGTGGAAGACAAAAAAGAAAATGACACTTTGTAGGGAGCCAAACTAAGAAAATGTATTGGAAACTAAGAATTAGAACAAGCTTCTTT
This sequence comes from Sequoia sempervirens, assembly GCA_007258455.2. Taxonomy (NCBI): domain Eukaryota; kingdom Viridiplantae; phylum Streptophyta; class Pinopsida; order Cupressales; family Cupressaceae; genus Sequoia; species Sequoia sempervirens. The sequence goes on along the minus strand of VDFB02391968.1, from coordinate 86 downwards.
TGTACTAACATTTAATCCAGACTTTGTGAGTTCACAGTATATCAAGAATTTGCAGACAATATATTAATCAACTATAACTTGCTCCA